>CM045894.1:38070570-38198070 GCA_025169545.1 Anguilla japonica
TTCTTTTTCACGTCTATCGGGGCGGGGGGGGGGGGACCCCTCTCCTTGCAGAGTACGGAGCTCTCTCTTACGCACATCCAGCCCCCCCCTCACCCTCCGAAATGAGTCTCTCTCATGCCCCACAGCTGTCGCCTTCCACAGACACCTCGCACCCTGCAACCCCCCCTCCCTCCCTTCTGTGGGACATCCCCGATGGGCCGACTGTGGGCCCCTGGCGCCACGGTGACAGACTTGTCAGTCAGAGGCTCGCGACGGCGTGAAGCCCCGCCCCCCTGGCTGCGGTGCCCGCCCAGCAGGTAGCTCTGGACAGGCTGTGACCTGTTCCACACCCTCAGCGCTGAATCACTCCTCAGCAGGAAGGCTGTGTGCTCCAGCTCCTATAATGTGGCTCGGCTGTGTCCCCCATTAGAGCCAGTGGCTCTGGAAGACCGGGCAGTGTTATCTGTGCTGTCACAAAGACTGACAGGGTCTGCACCATTCAACTGGCAGTCTATATATATGCACACATGCGTACACACATACACATGCACACATACACGCATACATGTGCACGAACACACATACACACGCACACACACATACACACATGCACATATGCACACACATACACACACGCCCACCTACACACACTCACACACAGGCATGCAGGCACACACACACACACACGTACACACACACCCACACACGCACACGTGCACACGCATACACACATTCCCACACACTCGCAAACACACACACGCACACACACACACACACACACACCTCCTGCTCAGTATAACTGTCCCCCTCCCTCTCCCCTGTTTTGAGTGCTTGAGAGGACCCTGCAGGAGGTACAGTGATGGATGGCTTGTATCATGTACTGTACATTATACCTGATGGTACATCAGATAACTATCAAGCTGGCTGAATAACATTACTCTGCTGCAACAGATTTGATGCGCAGTGACAAAAAGATCTATAAATTATATTTAAACCGTAAATATCATTGTTTGTGCTATCACTGTCATTCCTCATCGCCGTTAGCTGCTGTAGCAGCAGTTTGAATAAACACTGGTATTAGAAATCATCACTTCCTTAGCAACCTTTCAGCTTTGTTTGTTGTTTTCCATGCAATTAAATGGGGGGGGGGGGGGGAATGATTAGTTATTTTCCAAAGCTTTCTTTTTTAAAAGCAAAATGTTGGGTGTGATTTCTTGAAATTGCATTTTTATAAAAATTAATTTTTTCCTGCGACTGAATGTACAAAATCTTTTCTTTTTTTTCCCCAGCTCCCCGCAAGCGCTGGCAAACGAGCGGCTTTGTCTCCCGGCGCCGGTAACCTTCGCCTGGAGCCGACTTTCCATCGCCGAGCCGCGGATCCATTCTCCGCCCGACGCTCACCTTTTCACCGACGCTGCCTTTCACTCCCTCTCTCCCTCTCTCCCTCTCTCTCTCCCTCATTTCTCTCCCTCTCTCCTTTCAAGCTTTCTTCTTAAAAAAACCTTGTGCGAGCGTTCAGCTATTCAGCGCGCCTGAAATTACACGCACGCCTGTCCACAAAAGGGAGCTTCTTTTGTGCGTGAGATCACCGTGGGCAGAAATCAACAGCACAATTGATTTAATTGATTTCAATGCCAACGCGGACAAAGGTAAGAATGTATTGACATTGGAGGAAGGCTTTTCGGCGCTAGGTAAAGAAACGCTCATGAATAAAACGTCCAATTCCTTTGAATTTAACTGCATATATATATATATATATGCAGTTAAATGCAAAGGTATTGGGACTGTGACAGTTTTTTTTTGTTGGCTCTGTACTCCAGCACATAGGATTTGATCATAAGGTTAAAGTGCAGAGTACTAATTTGAGAGTAATTCCACACCATTTTGGGTGATGTGCACAGCCCTTTCTTCAGATTTCTGTGAATTTTGAAAAAAAAATTTACATACTCAGAGATCTGTGATTATTCTCTTGTGTGTGTGTGTGTGTTGTGACACGGTAAGTTTAAGTCTTACTGAATGAAGTCGGAGGCGTGGGAATTTAAATCTAAACTGTGAAAATGTGTTGAGAAAGCGTGGTTTAGCGGGGGGGGGGGGGGGGGAGCGGCGGGCGGGGGGGACTGCTCCTGACACGTGGAGTAAATGTCTCTCCTGCTGCGTGCGCCGAAAGTGTTTCAGCTTCCCCCGGAACGCGCAGGAGGGACGCCGCCTCGGCGCAATCAAACCCGCAGCGCGGTCAC
The DNA here is from genome assembly GCA_025169545.1 of Anguilla japonica. Lineage (NCBI taxonomy): Eukaryota > Metazoa > Chordata > Actinopteri > Anguilliformes > Anguillidae > Anguilla > Anguilla japonica. Next base: position 38,072,787 of record CM045894.1, read on the forward strand.
ACTTCGCGGGCCGCGTGACGGCCCCTCCTCGAGCGCCGCAAAAGACAGCCCAGCGTGCGCAGAGCGTCAGGCTTCAGGGTCACTGCACACACACACGTGCGCTCGCGCTGTGTGCGTCACGACAACACAGAGCACAGAGCCTCCTGCTCTTCACAGGGCTCTTATGGAGCTATAGGGCTCGCTCTGATTGAGTTTGCACCTGTAGTGAGTGCAGCGCTCAGGGTGTGTATTCTATAGGTGTGTATCTCTATGGCAAGATGTATGAGGGGATAGATGTGCTGATGTGTGTGTGTGTGTGTTTGTGCACGTGTGTATAATTGGCATATGTTTTTTTGTGTTTTTTTTACTATGGTGACTATAGGTGTGTGTTTGTGTGTAGATGTGTGTGTGTGTGTGTGTGTGGATGTCTTTGTGCGTGCGTGTGTGCGTGCGTCCACAAGACAGACTTTGCCTGGCCACCTGTGTGCCCTATTGATATGGTATCAGTGACCATGATTTGCACTTTTTGTACGTCTCTTTGGATAAAAGCGCCTCCTAAATAAATGTACTGTAATGTGATGTGATGCTCTGTAGCCCTGCTACCTCTTCCCTCTGGACTGCCTCACCCTTCCAGGCCACTGTTGGCTGGAGTTACAGGGGTTCCCCGTGTTTCATCCGAATGGCCGACACGAGGAGTCGAGACTCGCCCCCCCCCCCCCCCCCCCCCCCCCCCCCCCCCCTCACCCCCCCCGCCAGCCATTGTCTCGCGGTCGCAGACGCCTGATGAACATCTCTTAATCAAGCCCTAATTGCTGGGCGTGAACCTGAGTGACCCGGTTAATGGGGAGCCTCCCTGATTAACGGTGTGTGCTCAGAGACGCAGCGGGAGTCGGCCCGGCGAACCTCCGCTCGTTAATGCGTTAATTAAGGCCCGCGTGCCCCCCCCCCCCCCCCCGCCCCGCGTCGCCTCGCGTTCCGTCCCGCACGGAGGGGGGGGGGGGGGGGCGAGCTGGTCTCACCGGTCCTCGTGAGCGCACCGGAAGAGGGGGACGGGGACGAGGGTGTTTGTCCGTCCGTACGCACACGGCGGCGCGCGATGGCCACAGAGACAAAAGCGCGTATGGATCACGCCTCCTGGCGGGAAGCTGAGCTCGCGTTCGTTAAGAGGACGACCGCGCTTCGGTAGTCGCTCGTTTCCGCTGCCCCACACCCTAAATCACAGCGTTCATTAGGGCGTGTGCGGAAAAGGCGTGTTTGATTAGATCAGACGGTCAACGCGCAGTTCATTTCCCACTGCATCTCCACAGATGGATCAGAACTGGGCCCCCGCCCCTGGTTTTTCTGCGATTTAAGAGGTCCAATCTTTCCTCTGTTTCTCTTCTCGATCGATGGCGGTGGCAGAGCTGGGCCGGGCCGGTCCTGCCCCGGGCTGGCTGACTGCGGGGAGGAGAGGAATGCTCTAATGCGATGCGGTTCGGACCGCTTATTCACAAAGACCGGGAATTAAAGAGCACAGAGGACAGGTGTTGGTTAATAAAAATAAATAAAAAAAGAAAGAAATAAAAAATTGCGTATCGCTTGTGTTTAACCCCTCGTTTATCAGGGGCGCTGTGACACGGCAGCCAGGTCCTGCCTGACCCTGTAATGAGGGGTTTTGACAACCCCAGGCTCAACTGACAATTAATTACTCACACGCCCTCACCTCTCCGTTTCTGCCTTTTCGGAGGTGGGAGGGGACCTGTCTCTCTTCCCCCCTCCATCCCCCCTTCCCTATCCCTCATCCCTCATCCCTCATCCCCCCCCCCCCCCCCCCCCCCCCCCCCCCCCCCCCCCCGCCTGCTGCTCCACTCGCACAAAACACTCCAGTGACAGAGCGCGGCGGAGTTCGTCAAGGCCGAGCTCTTTGTGAAATCCGCCGAGGAGAGAGAGAGAGAGAGAGAGAGAGAGAGAGAGAGAGAGAGAGAGAGAGAGGGAGGGACGGGGAAGGCGAAAGGAGAACGAGGAGCAATAAAAAAGGGAAGCCGCACAAAAGGAGGCTTATTGATGGACAGAAATTCTCATCAGGGAAAAGAAAAAAAATATATATATATATCCCCGCGGGACTGAAGAGACGACATGCGTCCGTACGAGCGAGCGAGTGAGCGAGAGCACAAAAGGGACTGCGTGCTGGAAGGCCGGGTGTCAAACACCGAGGGGGGAGGGACACTCTCAGGGGGGGGGGGGGGGGGGGGGGGCAGAACAGAACACACTGGGGAGAAACAAGGGGTGTGTGCGTGTGTGTGCGTGTGTTTGTGTGTGTGGGTATGGGTGTGTGTATGTGTTTGTGTAGGTGTATGTTAGAGTGTGTGTATGGGCGTGTGTTTGTGCCTGTGTGTTTGTGTGTGCGTGTGTGTGCGTGTGTTTGTGTGTGTGGGTATGGGTGTGTGTATGTGTTTGTGTAGGTGTATGTTACAGTGTATGTATGTATGTGTGTTTGTGTCTGTGTGTTTTGCGTGCGTGTGTGTCCATGTATGCGTCTACGTTTACCTACGTTTGCTTGCATTTCGAATTTATTGCTTTCCCTTCCTCACCTGTTTTATTTACAGTTTGCTGAAATCACACACAGATAGATCACCAGAGAGATGGAAGGCTTGTTTGAAGGCTGACATTGGTGCTGATGCCTCCATAATCTTGTGATCTTGCACAGGAGATGCGGGTGGGGGGGTTGCAAATCAAAAGCAGCAGTTAGCCCTCCATACATACTTTCCCCCCCCAGGCACAAATGCACTGGAAGCCTCGGAAGCTTCTGGAATTCTTTCTCAAGCCATTCTAGGTGTTCTGTCTGGGCAGTTTCAATCACCCTGATGGACAAGGTCAGCATGGGTAAAAAGCTTTCACCAGGCACCCACACCGTTGCACTTTCAAAGAGGTGGAGGGCCGGAGGAACGTAAGCTCCACTGTCATACCTCCAGAGAAAGAAAACTCATCAATGTTGTCAAATGCAGCTTTTAAAAACAAGACCACACTGTACCACAAGCACAATATCGACAATTGCCAGACTAGTGAAATCCCACACAGGGTTGCAGTTTTTACTGTATGCACAGCTTTTCATTTTACATCTCAGCCGTAAATATTACAACCTTATGTGAATATTTTAAAAAAAAATCTGGGATAGTGTGCTTCTCTGCTCCATTTGCTGGTATACATTTTAATCATTTAATATTAATAATAATAACAACAACTATTATTATTATTATTATTATTATTATTATTATTATTATTATTATTATTATTATTATTATTATTATTATTATTATTCATACATTCATTCATAATTAAATAATTCATGCTTACGAAGCATGTATAACTAGTTGTTATAAAAGGTAATCACAGTTGTTGGTTTATAATTCCAGGCGAAGTCCTCTTGCCTTGTCTTCCGATCTTCAACCCTACAGGTAAGTCCACTGAATCCCTGGTGTGTATGAAGTGCTCATGCCTGCATGAAGTGTCCTACACTCAGTCCGTTAACCACTCACCAACTTTGTACGGGTTCTATCTGTCCCCAGGTATGTCCGTCTGTCCGCAGGTATTAAATCAGTGCAGTTGATACCGCATTCCTGCTGGCAATTACTGAGCATCACCTGTGTCAATGGCAACCGAAGACAACCTGCCAGAGTCTCTCTCACCTGAACGTCACAGCCCCACTGGAGAATATGATCACTGACTGTACACCTGCCCTGAGTCTCTCTCACCTGAACGTGAATATGATCACTGCCAGCACACACCTGCCCTGAGTCTCTCTCACCTGAACGTCACAGCCACACTGGAGAATATGATCACTGACTGCACACTGCACACCTGCCCTGAGTCTCTCTCACCTGAACGTCACAGCCACACTGGAGAACTCTGAACCCTGACTGCATACCTGTCCGTCACGGTCACCTCGTTTTGTTTTGGGGTCACTGGAGATGTCGACCTGCATGTTATTGTGTTTCGGTTTGGGGTTATGCAGTGTTGAGGAACCATAACAAGCGCTGCCCAGAGATCTGTCAACACTGAAAATTCAAATGCTTTTGTTTTTCCATTATACTCCTTTATACTCATTTCAGGAATTTGTATTCTGCAGCATCATTTAGAAATTCATATTGCATACAATACTGCATCATACCCTTTATCAGAACTGGGAATGTACTATATCAGCCAATACAAATAGAAACGCAACCAGTGAAAGACAATGGAATGGCTATGGTTGAATTCATTCAACTGATGGATAAATAAAATACATGTATTCTTTTATTTTGTTTGAAGCAGGATATTTTAAAATAGCTGAAAAATATAATGATACAGTGTATATCCAAAGTATGCATAGATATAAGATATATTTAAATAATGTGTGCATATACGTGTGTGTGTACATATGTGTGTGTGCGTATATCTTAATATATACAGTACATAGCTGTATTTTTAATGTATAAATTTGCAGATTTAATCAAATCATTCACCTAGCCCTAATGTGTTTTCTAAAAGCTTATTTTCCATCACCAAAATATGCAAATATATTCATATTGCACAGAATTTAATCGATGGCCTGCATTACACATTTGATGGATGAGGAGATAGAGTGTTACATACCTAAGGACCTCAAAAATTGAATCTAACACATGTGCTACTTGTTTGCAAACTTGATTATGGAATTTGGGTTTTGTTTTGTGTATCGTTATGCATTGGTGCATTTATCACAATGGCTTTGTTCTGTATATCATTTGTTTTTCATATAATTGTTTTCTGTTTGTTTGTCAATTGACGCATGGTGTATAAAACTACAGCATTCCCTTCATTCAGCTTCTGTTGAGATCTCTTTTCTTAGCTTCAGTCATACTGCAAATCAGATGGTACAGAGCTATAGCTGTCTTTATAACTGTCTTTTTAAAAAAAAAATTAAATACACAGCAACATGATATGGCCATCCAAACCCTTTTTTTAATGGGATAAAAAATAAATAGCCTGAAATAAATAAAATGTCGCAACGAGTAATAATTCCCACAATCCAAGCACCTGATCAAACTTAAATTAGTTCCTACTGATGGAGTTTAAGACCTGTGTTATGCAGCATTATGTTATGATTGTTTACGATTTCTCCGTAAATGTGGTGCTATTGTAGCTATTTATAGTTTACTTTGCTCAGAAGACAATTGAAGATTGTTCTTTTCATGTAAAAATGAAATAATTAGCAATGCGCTTCATTATGCTCTTATTCTAGTGGACAAAATATTTTATTATTTTTTTACTTTTAAGGTGTAGATGTCACGGGTGCGGGGGGTTAGGACCCAAGCGCAGAGTGAAAACGCAATACTCCAAATGATACGAACAAAACTTTACTTAAACCGGGGAACAAAGGGAACAAAAAGCCTCGCAGGGCAACCTTAACTAAATACAAAGAAAGACTTCAAAAACGCAGGGAACAAAAATACACAGAGCAGAACAGGCAAGGAACAGGGAACAGGGAACAGGCAACAGGCAGGCAAGGAAGGAAACAGGCAACAAACCGACCAACTCACAACCCAACAAAGGGCAACAAGCAACAAGGATCCAGCACCTGAGTCCAGGGGAAGGGAAACTTAAATACAGACACTGACGAGACACAGGAGGGCACACTGAACAATCAAGCCACAGAGAGGGAAGGGAGAACGAGACAGCCAACAGAATAATTGAAACCAATAATACAATTAACAGGGGGGAGAGCAGGACACAAAACAGAAGTGCCGCCATCTGGCGGCCCAACAAGGGAAAGACAGGGGAAGACACAGAACCCTAACAGTACCCCCCCCTCCCCAAGGGACGGCTCCTGACGTCCCAGGAGGCCGACCCTGGGAGGGGGGTGAACTGAAGGGTGGGAGCAGGGAACAGAACTCAGGACAGGAGCACAGATGGGGGAACCGGACTCAGGACTGGACTGGACAGAAACAGGACTGGGACTGGACAGGGCAGGACTCAGGGCTGGAAACAGGACTGGACACAGGACTCAGGCACGGAACAGGACTCAGGACTGGACACAGGAACAGGACTTCGACAGGAACACAGGGCTGGGCAGGAAACTCAGGAACTGGACAGGACTCCGGGCTCAGGAAGCTCAGGAGACTCAGGAGACTCAGGAGACTCAGGAGACTCAGGAGACTCAGGAGACTCAGGAGACTCAGGAGACTCAGGAGACTCAGGAGACTCAGGAGACTCAGGAGACTCAGGAGGCTCAGGAGGCTCAGGAGGCTCAGGAGGCTCAGGAGGCTCAGGAGGCTCAGGAAACTCAGGAGGCTCAGGAAACTCAGGAGGCTCAGGAAACTCAGGAGGCTCAGGAAACTCAGGAGGCTCAGGAAACTCAGGAGGCTCAGGAAACTCAGGAGGCTCAGGAAACTCAGGAGGCTCAGGAAACTCAGGAGGAAGGAAACTCAGGAGGCTCAGGAAACTCAGGAGGCTCAGGAAACTCAGGAGGCTCAGGAAACTCAGGAGGCTCAGGAAACTCAGGAGGCTCAGGAAACTCAGGAGGCTCAGGAAACTCAGGAGGCTCAGGAAACTCAGGAGGCTCAGGAAACTCAGGAGGCTCAGGAAACTCAGGAGGCTCAGGAAACTCAGGAGGCTCAGGAAACTCAGGAGGCTCAGGGAAACTCAGGAGGAAAACTCAGGAGGCCTTCAAACTCAGGAGGCTCAGGAAACTCAGGAGGCTCAGGAAACTCAGGAGGCTCAGGAAACTCAGGAGGCTCAGGAAACTCAGGAGGCTCAGGAAACTCAGGAGGCTCAGGAAACTCAGGAGGCTCAGGAAACTCAGGAGGCTCAGGAAACTCAGGAGGCTCAGGAAACTCAGGAGGCTCAGGAAACTCAGGAGGCTCAGGAACTCAGGAGGCTCAGGAAACTCAGGAGGCTCAGGAAACTCAGGAGGCTCAGGAAACTCAGGAGGCTCAGGAAACTCAGGGCTCAGGAAACTCAGGGCTCAGGAAACTCAGGGCTCAGGAAACTCAGGGCTCAGGAAACTCAGGGCTCAGGAAACTCAGGGCTCAGGAAACTCGACCGGCCTCAGGACCGGGGCGGGAACAGGAACAGGACTGGACTCAGGACCGGGGCAGGAACAGGAACAGGACGGGACTCAGGACCGGGGCAGGAACAGGAACAGGACTGGACTCAGGACCGGGGCAGGAACAGGAACAGGACGGGACTCAGGACCGGGGCAGGAAACAGGAACAGGACGGGTCTCAGGACCGGGCAGGAACAGGAACAGGACTGGACTCAGGACCGGGGCAGGAACAGGAACAGGACTGGACTCAGGACCGGGGCAGGAACAGGAACAGGACTGGACTCAGGACCGGGGCAGGAAAACCAGGAACAGGACAGGACTGGACTCAGGACCGGGGCAGTAAACACAGGAACAGGACTGGACTCAGGACCGGGGCAGTAACAGGAACAGGACTGGACTCAGGACCGGGCAGTAACAGGGACACAAACGGGACTGGGGCGAGGCACACACCAGACAGGACCTACACATAGACAAGGAACAGACTGACGGAGACAGAACTGAACGCGGACAGAACACCGGACTGGTACAAGACGAGACGAAAACACCGAACTGGACTCTGGCTAGACGAGACGAGACAGAACACTGGACGGGGAAAAGACTCAAAAAGACTCAAGACTGAACACCGGACTGGACTTACGACAGGAAGGGACAAGACCAAGACCCCAACCAAACAGATACACACACTCACAACACCGGACTGGGCACAAGACAAACACGGAGCGGACTCAACACTACAAGGAACTAGACGTGGGCACTACACAGGGGTGGGGTGGAACGAGACTGACAGGAAAAACGGGACTGACGCAGACACGGGAACACAGGGAGACCTACAAAGACAAACAAAGGGACAAGCAGGCAGGGAGACCACACGGCAACACCAACAGACACACAAAGGGACAGACAGACAGGGAAGGAAAGGGGTGAACCAAAGACGACACAAGGACTGACAAACAGGCAAACAGGACAAAAAACACGCGGACTGACACACAGCCAGACAGGCAGACAGACGGGAGAACACATTGGCCGATGGGCCGACGGCCTGGGGGGCGGACAAACAGGCCAATAAACTGGCTGACACACATACAGGCAAACAGGCAGACAAACAGGCGGGCAGACAACTAGACAAGGGGGCCGGAGAACACACAGACACACGGTCGGGAACACTGGGTGGCGCAAGAACATTAGGTGGAGTGCGGACTCTAGGGGGCGCGACAACACCGGGGGAAGGACGGACACCGGGGGGAGGACGGACACCGGGGGGAGCGACACCAAAAGGAGAATGAACACCAGGGAAAGGGCGGACACTGGGGGGAGCGACGACGCCAGGGGAAGGACGGCCACTGGGGGGAGCGACGACACCAGGGGGAGAACGGCCACGAGGGAGAGCGACACCACTAGGGGGAGAACGGACACTGGGGGAAGCGACAACACTAGGGGAAGGAGCGAGCACACTGGGGGGAGCGAGCACACTGGGGGGAGCGAGCACACTGGGGGGCGAGGGAACGCTAGGGGGCGAGGGAACGCTAGGGGGCGAGGGAACGCTAGGGGGCGAGGGAAACGCTAGGGGGGGAGGGAACGCTAGGGGGCCGAGGGAACGCTAGGGGGCGAGGGAACGCTAGGGGGCGAGGGAACGCTAGGGGGCGAGGGAACGCTGGGCAAGGCGTGGCCACTAGGGGACAAGGCGTGGCCACTAGGGGACAAGGCGTGGCCACTAGGGGACAAGGCGTGGCCACTAGGGGACAGGGCAGGAGCACAAGGCGACTTCGGAGGCTTCTCCAGGGCGCGGGGCGAAGCAGGCAGAGGCCCCTCCGGGACTGGGGGCGGAGCAGGCCGCGAGGGCCCCTCCGGGGCTGGGGGCGGAGCAGGCCGCGAGGGCCCCTCCGGGGCTGGGGGCGGAGCAGGCCGCGAGGGCCCCTCCGGGGCTGGGGGCGGAGCAGGCCGCGAGGGCCCCTCCGGGGCTGGGGGCGGGAGCAGGCCGCGAGGGCCCCTCCGGGGCTGGGGGCGGAGCAGGCCCGCGAGGGCCCCTCCGGGGCTGGGGGGGAGCAGGCCGCGAGGGCCCCTCCGGGGCTGGGGGCGGAGCAGGCCGCGAGGGGGCCCCTCCGGGGCTGGGGGCGGAGCAGGCCGCGAGGGCCCCTCCGGGGCTGGGGGCGGAGCAGGCCGCGAGGGCCCCTCCGGGGCTGGGGGCGGAGCAGGCCGCGAGGGCCCCTCCGGGGCTGGGGGCGGAGCAGGCCGCGAAGGCCCCTCCGGGGCTGGGGGCGGAGCAGGCAGCGAAGGCCCCTCCGGGACTTGGGGCGGAGCAGGCAGCGAAGGCCCCTCCGGGACTTGGGGCGGAGCAGGCAGCGAAGGCCCCTCCGGGACTTGGGGCGGAGCAGGCAGCGAAGGCCCCTCCGGGACTTGGGGCGGAGCAGGCAGCGAAGGCCCCTCCGGGACTTGGGGCGGAGCAGGCAGCGAAGGCCCCTCCGGGACTTGGGGCGGAGCAGGCAGCGAAGGCCCCTCCGGGACTTGGGGCGGAGCAGGCAGCGAAGGCCCCTCCGGGACTTGGGGCGGAGCAGGCAGCGAAGGCCCCTCCGGGACTTGGGGCGGAGCAGGCAGCGAAGGCCCCTCCGGGACTTGGGGCGGAGCAGGCAGCGAAGGCCCCTCCGGGACTTGGGGCGGAGCAGGCAGCGAAGGCCCCTCCGGGACTTGGGGCGGAGCAGGCAGCGAAGGCCCCTCCGGGACTTGGGGCGGAGCAGGCAGCGAAGGCCCCTCCGGGACTTGGGGCGGAGCAGGCAGCGAAGGCCCCTCCGGGACTTGGGGCGGAGCAGGCAGCGAAGGCCCCTCCGGGACTTGGGGCGGAGCAGGCAGCGAAGGCCCCTCCGGGACTTGGGGCGGAGCAGGCAGCGAAGGCCCCTCCGGGAGGCGGGGCGGAGCCGGCAGCGAAGGCCCCTCCGGGAGGCGGGGCGGAGCCGGCAGCGGAGGCCCCTCCGGGACGCGGGGCGGAGCCGGCGGCGGAGGCCCCTCCGGGACGCGGGGCGGAGCCGGCGGCGGAGGCCCCTCCGGGACGCGGGGCGGAGCCGGCAGCGGAGGCCCCTCCGGGACGCGGGGCGGAGCCGGCAGCGGAGGCCCCTCCGGGACGCGGGGCGGGACCGGCGGCGGAGGCCCCTGCGGGACTGCGGGCCGGGCAGGCGGCGAAGGCCCCTGCGGGACGGCGGGCCGGGCAGGCGGCGAAGGCCCCTGCTGGACAACGGGCAGGGCAGGCGGATCCGGCGGGACGGCGGGCTTCGGTTCGCTGGGCTGGGAGTACCTCTCTGCCAGGGGGGGCATATCCGCGACCCCCCGGAGGTGCTGGTCCCACTGCAGGGCCGTGGCGAACAGGAGTTCAAAGTCACCGCACTTGTCCACGCCGGAATACATAAGCCCGCCGTGGAGGGCGTCCCTCATGTTGTCCCTGAAGAGCTGGCACACTGTGGACTGGGGCAGGTTAGCCTTTGCGGCTACGGCGCGGAACTCCCCCACGTAGTCCAGAAAAGGGCGCGACCCCTGGACCGTGTCAAAAAGCCTTGCGGCCCACTGGCTACTGGACAGGGGAGCTGGTTCCACGGCCAGACCTGGGCCGGAGGCTTCCCCAGCCACCACCGGCTTGCTCCATACTGGTGGCATGGCCCGCAAAAAAAAAACCAAAAACCCCGAAGAGAAACAAAAAAAAAGGGAAAAAAAAAACCTCTGCTGGGTCCAGCTCTGGCTGGATCCTTCTGTCACGGGTGCGGGGGGTTAGGACCCAAGCGCAGAGTGAAAACGCAATACTCCAAATGATACGAACAAAACTTTACTTAAACCGGGGAACAAAGGGAACAAAAAGCCTCGCAGGGCAACCTTAACTAAATACAAAGAAAGACTTCAAAAACGCAGGGAACAAAAATACACAGAGCAGAACAGGCAAGGAACAGGGAACAGGGAACAGGCAACAGGCAGGCAAGGAAGGAAACAGGCAACAAACCGACCAACTCACAACCCAACAAAGGGCAACAAGCAACAAGGATCCAGCACCTGAGTCCAGGGGAAGGGAAACTTAAATACAGACACTGACGAGACACAGGAGGGCACACTGAACAATCAAGCCACAGAGAGGGAAGGGAGAACGAGACAGCCAACAGAATAATTGAAACCAATAATACAATTAACAGGGGGGAGCAGGACACAAAACAGAAGTGCCGCCATCTGGCGGCCCAACAAGGGAAAGACAGGGGGAAGACACAGAACCCTAACAGTAGATTACTTATTGTCATTGCTATGTTGCTGTGTTTTTGGTAAAATAGATATGTATGAATTCTTAGCTGTGGAATAAAGATCTTAAAAGTCTTATTGCATTTTGTTATTTTTGAGTGAAATATATTCAAAGCCATACAATAGATGTCTTCAACTTTTCATGAATTAATTTAACCGTGGTTATTGAATAAAGATAAAAAGAAAAACTGTGTGTAAACTATTTCTAGTTTATTTTATTTTATTTTTTAGTTTTGGACTAAAATCTTATGAATTTGCAATGAGCTTTTTTTTGGATGTAATTGATAATAAATGTCTTTAAACATATTTTCATTAATTTATTTCACCATGGTTTTTGAATAATGATGAGGACCCCCAGGTCTAGAATGAGTTTTTTCTTGTTTGTGTTAGGGTTAGGCTAGGGTCACAGTTAAGACTAGGAACACAGCGATTGTAAAGGATGAGTCAAAATTAGAGTTAGGTTTTACAAGATTTTCACAAGTGGAACATTACAATACAGTCCAAATATATGTGGATATGCTTTCACTGAAATGGTTTGTACAAAATACATTGGAGCACTTTATATTGATAATCACAGAATTTATGAATTTATATTGTCATCCATTTTAATTGAAACATAAAATATTTCAGGTGACTTTTAGGTCTAGAAATGTATTTTCTGGTTCAAATTATGGTTTGAGCTGGGTTTAGGATTAGGAATAGGAAAACGGAAAGTCTGAGGGTTAAAGTAAGTTCACGGCTGTGTTGAAGAACGGCTAATACATGGGTTTCTAAATAATTTTGAATGAGCCAAATAATTTCTATAGTAGCATGTGTACCTACAGCGATTGCAAAATGTCCATTAAATGCATATTGTTTCAAAGAAAAAAAAAAAAAAAAATTTTTAAATGACCTCAAACATATTATTTTGCATTTGTATTATTTTATTCATTATATTTATCATGTTTTTCATTCATTTTAAATGGGATATCGGAAGTTTTCAAAGGTATCTATGTCTCCAATTATGGTAAATGGCTCAAACTAGGGTTAGGGTTAGGGTTAGGACAACGACAAGTCTGAGGGTTGAGGCAAGTTAACGGCTGTGTTCAGCAGCTTAAAGAATGGTTAGTACATGGGTTTCTAAATGATTTTTAATTAGCCAAATATTTTCTAGAGTAGCATGCGTACCTATGGCCATTGCAAAATGTCCATTAAATGAATATTTTTTCATTGAAAACTTTTTCTTTAGAAACATTTTTAAATTACCTCAAACATATTATTTTGCATTCGTATTATTTTATTCATTGTATTTATCTAATTTTTCATTCATTTTAAATGGGATATCGGAAGTTTCCCAAGGTATCTATAGCTCCAATTAGGGTTAAGGGCCCAAACTAGGGTTAGGCTTAGGGTTAGGGTTAGGAAAACGGTAAGTCTGAGGGTTGAGGCAAGTTAACGGCTGTGTTCAGCAGCTTGAAGAACGGTTAGTACATGGGTTTCTAAATGATTTTTAATTAGCCAAATATTTTCTATAGTAGCATGTGTACCTATGGCCATTGGCAAATGTCCATTAAATGAATATTTTTTTCAAGGAAAACTTTTTCTTTAAAAACATTTTTAAATGACTTCAAACATATTATTTTGCATTCGTATTATTTTATTCATTATATTTACCTTGTATTTCATTCATTTTAAATGGGATATCGGAAGTTTCTAAAGGTATCTATGGGTCCAATTAGGGTTGAGGGCTCAAACTAGGGTTAGGGTTAGGAAAACGGTAAGTCTGAGGGTTGAGGCAAGTTAACAGCTGTGTTCAGCAGCTTAAAGAATGGTTAGTACATGGGTTTCTAAATGATTATTAATTAACCAAATATTTTCTATAGTTGCATGTGTACCTATGGCCATTGGTAAATGTCCATTAAATGAATATTGTTTCAAAGGAAATTTTTTATTTAAAAACATTATTAAATGACCTCAAACATGTTATTTTGCATTTGTATTATTTTATTAACTGGATTTACCTTGTTTGTCAGCTATTTTAAATGAGTTTTCTTAAGTTTTCAAATAAGCGTATGGCTTCAATTATGGTAAATGGCTCAAACTAGGGTTAGGGTTAGGGTTAGGACAACGACAAGTCTGAGGGTTGAGGCAAGTTAATGGCTGTGTTCAGCAGCTTAAAGAATGGTTAGTACACGGGTTTCTAAATGATTTTTAATTAGCCAAATATTTTCTATAGTAGCATGTGTACCTATGGACTTTGCAAAATGTCCATTAAATGAATATGGTTTCAAAGAAAATTTTTTCTTTAAAAACATTTTTAAATGACCTCAAACATATTATTTTGCATTCGTATTATTTTATTCATTATATTTACCTTGTTTTTCATTCATTTTAAATGGGATATCAGACGTTTTCAAAGGTATCTATAGCTCCAATTAGGGTTAAGGGCTCAAACTAATGTTAGGTTTAGGGTTAGGGATAGGTTAGGAAAACACACCCTCACAACATTGACCAGGAAATAAGCGGGTATAAATAATGGATTGATGGATGATTAATTATTATGATTATTATGATGATGATGATGATTATTATTATTATTATTATTACACCTGTACCTGCATTATTATTAACACCTGTACTTCACCTGTTCATCACATTCTACTTCCTGTAATCTTGGTCACAATTTGCAGCATATTTTGGAATACAGAATTTTTGCATCAAATGCACAATGTACAACATTCTGCGTGCTTGGATGTTATTCATAGATGCAGCATTTTGGACTTTGGATAAAACAGAAGTAGAACATGCAATGGATATTTTTTTTATTTGTGCTTGAAAAAAAATGTGGGTACTCCCACTCTAAGTGAATGCGTGCCCGTTGCACTGCATGTGTTTTTGTATGGAAGATGGTGTACAGTATTCAATGAACATGCACAATGGGGGGGGGGGGGGAGTTCCCCCTCCCTCTACCTCCACTCTCGTATTCTTCACTGGTGCCTCCCGTCAGACAAGGAAGGAATTAAACGTGAGGACGCACAGACAGGGTTGTTGCTATGGTGCCCCCCCCCAACCCACCCCGGACCTGACATGCTGGGGGGGGCGGGGGGGGGGGGGGGGGGGGGGATTCCGGTACCGAATGACAGGACGGCAGGCGCGCGTCTCTAACATTCCCCTCCCGGCCCCCCCCAGCTCCGTGGAAAACAAAACAAGAAAAATGTCAAGGAGTCGTCATTCCTGTCGACGTCGGGAGAATGAATAATTACTCCTACGCTTTGCAGAGAAGAGAGAGAGAGAAAAAAAAAAACACCCAACACTCTTTTCACCCAGCAACCCCCCCCATCCCCCCCCCATGCACACACGTATACACATGCGTACACACACACAAACACAATCACGCACAAACCCTCATCTGTCATCCCGTTGAAAACGAAAAATTGTACATCTTTACCTTCTGAAAAGAGGGTGAAGAAGCCGCCGCGCTTCCTGGTCTTTGACCAATCAAAGGCTCTTATTTACTGCTCAGCTCGCCGAGCACTGGGGCCGTTCATCCAGAGAGCCTGATAAACCAGCCAATTGGGCGAGGCGCAGGCGGGACAGGGACGCTTATTGGCTTTGGGGGGGGGGGGGGGGGGGTAGGGTGGCCGCAAACAGGAACTCTGTCGCCGGGGGTCCCTACTGTCCAGGCCAGCTTATTGCCACCGCCATCACTGCCGCCATTAGCATTAATGATTTGAGTGACACCTCGATGCGGGCGCGCGTGGCTCACGGCATTGTGGGAAGGGGGAAGGGGGTTATTGGAGATGACTCCTCCCAATGACGCGTGTCACTGAAGCAGCAAATTAACACGAGGAGATGGCTGCAGCACATTAAAAAGGGAGGGAGGGTGACTGAGCAGGATGGAAAGAGAGAGAGAGAGAGAGAGAGAGAGAGCAGGGTGGAAAGAGAGAAGGAGAGAGAGAGATCAGGGTGGAAAGAGAGAAGGAGAGAGAGAAAGAGCAAAGGGAGGAAAGGGAGAGAGAGAGAGCAGGGTGGAAAGAGAGAGAGAGAGAGAGAAAGAACAGGGAGGAAAGGGAGAGAGAGAGAGAGAGCAGGGTGGAAAGGGGGAGAGAGAGAGGGAGAGAGAGAGAGAGAGAGGGAGAGAGAAAGATCAGGGATGGAGCCCATGTTTAAATGGCATGATGGAAGATCCCAGGCTTGGGCCAGCAGGAGTGGAGCTGTGCTAACAGAGGCTTCTCCTAATTGTTCTGCTTCCCTTTCCTCTAAACCCTGCAGCCAACATGCTCTCTGCCGAGCCGGGGGGGGGGGGGGGGGGGGGGGTGGGGGGGGGGTGGGGGGTGGATGAGTGGTCACATATTTTCAACCCTTCATCCTCTCGCTCTCTCCGATCCTTCTCGCTCTCCCCGCCAGAGCCGGGCGCTATTTTGTTTCTCGTTTAGCGCTCAGCCGTTATGGGCTCTGACAGCGCTCTGGCACGGGCTGCGGAAGCCTCCCTCAGACTTCAGAACGGCCCGAGGCCTCGGTGTCTGTCCGCGAAACCCCCGCACTCCCACTGCCCATTTTTCTCTTCCTTCCCCTCACCAAGCGCTCCTGCTTTCCGATTCAGTTTCACATCTCTCTCCTCGTCTTCCTCGATCTGTTTCTCTGTTTGTTTCGCTGACGAGAGGCGATGCCAAATTCACTTTGGACAGGTTTTCTGTTTTTTATTTTTTTCCTCCACAGTGAAATGTATCTTGTCAGGAGTTTTCCTCTGTTCACATGCTGCTTCTGATGTTCTGCTGCATGTCCTGCAAAACTGACATGTTCTATATTCTATATCTGCCCGGTTCTGAGAGGTACTGACGGGGACTTCATACCGGTGGAACCTTCCGGAGAGAGCAATCAGCACACAGCCAGGAAACCCTCCTGTTCCCTGGGGACCTCATTCAGACTTCAATATTTCATCTTCATCATCTTCATCATCTTCATCTTCTTAATAATAATAATTATTATTATTGTAATTAATCATTATTATTATTTATTATTATTATTATTATTAATATTAATATTAATAAAATATTATTATTATTATTATTAAGCATTATTATTATTATTATTATTATTATTGGAAAGTTTACTTGCAAGTAGTTTCATTAATCAGATAGAGAGGGGGAAAAACTGCAGTAACAGATACAATGCAATACAAACATCAAATGCATGGTCTTCTAAGCTTTCACAACAATTTCGAGCAAAAACAGGCAAAAAGCACATTAAAACTCCAGAGGCACTCTCATAAGGCTCAAATGTGCTCATGCAAAACCACATAAAGTGGAAAAGAAAAAAAAAAACATTACAATAAACTTAAAACGATATCTGGTTCTGACACAGGATGTGTCACCAGTTTAAATGGTGACACATTTCTACAGAGTGCAGGTTTTCTGCAGGAAAACACTAAGTGGTCCTGTCAACTGTAGCCACCTATTTAGAATTACAATTCTGTTATGAAGACATTGCAGATGCTCCAAAGAGCTGGTTCAGACCGGTTTTGTTCTCTTTTAAAAGGACCCTTGGGCTGTTTCAATGTGCTAACAGAGAAGCCTTGATAAAGTGTTCCGATGGCTCTACTGAGAATTTATAAATCTTCCCTCCAAGGACACAGCCTTGATGTGGATTGATTTGGGTGCTTTACAGATATTCATTGGGTTCATTTTCTAAGAATCGATAGGTTGCTCCGGAATGCTTAATTTGACATTCTATTGTTAATTGTTAAATTGCATAAACATAATATTCACTTATCAAGATGACGCACGTGAGAATTTTCAAGGGAAAATCTTTTTTTTTCCAGGAAGAAGCCAAACTGCTCATTAAAACATTGTGTGTTGTATGTGTGTATGTGTGTGTGTGTGTGTGTCCTCCTTGTACAGGATCATGGGATCATTCTCTTATAAACATCCCAGCCCCAGCACACGAGAGAACCAAGGTCAACCTCCTTCACACCACTTTAAGTGAAGGGACACTGTCCACCTACCCAGGCACCCCCCCCACCCCCTTCCTCCCCAAACCTCCACTTGTCCCTGTCATCCAGGGCTCTGAGCATTGTACGGGACTGTTCATCTCAGAGGTCACCGCAGAGGTCATCCTAACTGCCGTGGCTCAAAACAGCAAAGACACACGCACTCCCTCTTCGCCGGCCGAAACCCCAGCCCCCACACCGCCCCCCCACCCCCCACACGCATCACTCCGCCACACAATCCCTCCCTTTCCAGCATTCATACTAACACCTGCACGGCACTTTCTCTGCAGCGCTTCTCAGAGGTGATAAACCTCCATTTACCTGTCAGAGGCTTCTGCGAGCCCCAGATATTATAATTCCTGCACACTTTTCTTCACAATAGTCACAATACTATGAGATCGGCTGTCTTACAGTACAGTTCACCACGGTGATTACAGCAGAAGCTTAAGATCCCATTACTGGCTGGTGTTTAGCCGGTAATTAACCTGTTTTTAATCATGTTATTTATAAGTGTCTCACATGGTGTTTTGGTGGGCATCCTCTTATTCAGGAACTCCTCTTTCAAAATGAGTCTTAATCTCATCAGGGTTCCACATGAAAACTAGGTGATATATTTTTGTGGTCGGCTTAATTTGGTTAATTCAGCGCAATTTAATATGCGTTCCAGTTGAGGTGGTTTGGAAATACAACCATGTAATACACACACGCACACACACACACACACACATATACATTAGGTGAGCAAAGGTATCTGGGCACCCCTTGGTCTGAGGCTGTTTTTCATGGTTTGGGCTTGGGCTCCTTAGCTCCAGTCAAGGAAAATCTTGATACAATCACATTCTACATTACATTACGTTACATTTATTTGGCAGACGCTTTTATCCAAAGCGACGTACAATAAACCTATTCTAGACGATTCTGTGCTTCCCCAACCGTTTGGGGAAGGCCCCTTTCCTGATTCAGCACGACAATATTTATTTATTCATTTATCGGAGAGAACAAAAATCTCAAGTTCTTAATTCCACTCACTTTTTCCCTCCGTTCATTTATTTCCTTATCGCCAGGAGTCCATCACTGAACTGGCTGAGCGTGAGTCCATATATAACACATTAAGCTTTCCCACAGACTGTGCGCCGGAAGCATTGTTCTAAATCGCTTCGCAAATATCGCCTCACAGGAGCAGAAATCGCATCGCCGCAAAATATCCAATTTGTGTTACGCTGGCCGATTACTTTCATGGTCGACTTCCCATCTAATGCAGAAAGGCCAGATTATCTTCTGGATGTCTGTGCAAGTGCGTCCCCTAATTACAATCACAAATTGGAAAAACGCTTCTCGCGAGGGAAAAAAAAAAAAAAAAAAAAAAAAAAAAGATTATGTACATATGATTTGTTCTCCTCTTGTTATGAAAATATTTACATTAATTTATTTCGCGTCTGTTTGCGAAGATAGCTGAGAAGTCCTCAAAAGAAACCGCGGAGCTAGTTGGATGACGGATTGTTAGCCGTCTTGTTAATAAACATTGCCACTTTTCGTTTTTCCCTGAATAGCAGCCATTTAAGGAGTCTGACTGAGGTGGAAACACTGGCCATATGTTTCCTTTGTGCTGCTGGTCAAGTCAACGCATGTAGGGGAACAAATCACATGAGTTATTACAATCAACACCTGCCTGCGCGCTAAAAATCATTACAGCACAGAGCAGGCCGCCTCGGGGTCCCATTTGTTTATGCCGGTGAAATATACGGAAATGATTACCTCAGCGCAGGAAAATAAGTAAATAAACAGATTATATAAAATAAAATAACTCATAACACATTCAGCCCGTGTTAGTGTTTATCGCTACGGTAATGTGCTGCCTGCTCAACGCACCGCCCGGAGGCCGGAGGACTCGGGGACCCTGGAGGCAGAGAGTCAGACCCAATCGAGCCGCGGTGGGAGAGGCTTCCCCCCGAAACACTGATGCGTGTGAACTGTGAGTGAGATTTGGCTGCGTGTGAACTGTGAGTGAGATGTGCCTGCGTGTGAACTGTGAGTGAGATGTGCCTGCGTGTGAACTGTGAGTGAGATTTGGCTGCGTGTGAACTGTGAGTGAGATGTGGTTGCGTGTGAACTGTGAGTGAGATTTGGCTGCGTGTGAACTGTGAGTGAGATGTGGCTGCGTGTGAACTGTGAGTGAGATTTGGCTGCGTGTGAACTGTGAGTGAGATACCCTGGGTGTCCCCACTGATTGGTGAGGGAGGCCGAGGGGGGGGTAGAAAGTGGCTGAAATGGGATCCGAAAATGCTGGAACGCAACAGGGAGCACAGAGAAGCACACCGCAGGCGCCTGTCTAAAGCAGGACTTGCGTAAGCTGTCAGCGCACAGCCGTGGAAAGGGCCTGTCCATGCTAACATGTACCTCAGCATCCAATCAGCTGCTGGGTCTCAGCTGGCTCCATCATACCTTACCTGGGTCCCCAAACTCTGCGGCTGTTTTTCTCCTCCAGTCCTCCATGAATCAGACCGCTGGCATTTGATTTATTATATTATATGTACCCATAATGTACTTTGTGACTCGGAGAAAGCGCCTTCCAATTCCGTTAAAAAAGAAGAAAGCCTTTCGTCGACTCGCGTCTCTGGGCGTGCTTTCAAGGCCCCGTCGAGGGGTGTGGCCGCCCCCCATTCTTCAAGCGCCGGTGAAACTTTGGGGATTATAACCCGAGCGGCACGGCGTTTGAAACGACACTGCTCTCTTCCTCTCCAGTGTGCAGTTTGCCTTTCAAAAGCTATCGAATCCAGGAAATCCATTTTTTCCTCTTCTCCTTCTTCTTCTTCTTCTTCACTTGCTTTGAAGATCAAAATGTAAAAAAAGATGTTAAAATGAATCATCAAGCGCTGTGAGCGTGCTGGACAAAGAAAATGTTTCACTTCTCGTGCACTCTGTTCTTGTTTTATGAGGCACACTGGAACTACGTCTGTATGGAAACGGCTGTTTGCATTCACACGCCGAGCCTCAGAGCCGGCCTTCACACTACGTTACCCAGAGTTCAAAGTTAATTCAGCCATTTGTAATTGGAATTCTTTGTCACATTTTTTTTTTAAAGATAGTGGTAAAAAAAAAAAAATATGAAATAAAGACACACAAACGGTTTATACATACATAACACCCAGAATGGGGGTGTGCATGCTCCTTCAGAACAAAATAAAATGAATAAAAGGACAATAAATAAAGTGCAGTCTATTTTACCATTTTAAAAACCTGTCCCTGAACCTGCTTGTCTTTGTTTTGAGCTCCTGGCATTGTCTGCCAGATGGAAGAGTTGAAAGGGCTTGAAACCTGGGGAGACTCGGGTCTTTGACAACTCCTACTAGGATAAATATCTTCTTCTGCTTGATACAGTTTGTCTGCGTGTTTCCTCTACCTCTGTGATGAACTCTTGCACTGCACGTACGCCCTCAACCTCAATACACTATATTCTCCAACACCCACGTGCTAGCATAACCAGTAATTACACATAATCAGTAATTAGTCATAATCAAGTTCAGCTTGTAAAAAAATAAATCCCTTTGTCTTAATGTTAACCATTTGTTTAAAAGGCAGGTATCAAAATGGCAGATAAATTTTGCATTTGGCAGAAACAGAAACAATGTGATAGTGGCAACAGTACCATTCATAATTGCTTCGTTTTGATTGAGTAACCATGGCAACATAACATGATAATTAAACAGTTATTAATTTAATGTAAAATAAATACAAGTAAATTGAATATATAGATGTGTGCCTGATTCATATCACTTCTAACTGAGCATACTCAGTCTGCTGAAATTGATGAGCTGACCAAAAGACAGTTGCTATCTGAGCATGCTCAGTCTGCTGATGTTGATGAGCTGACCACAGAACAGTCGCTATCTGAGCATGCTCAGTCTGCTGATGTTGATGAGCTAACCACAGAACAGTTGCTCTCTGAGCATGCTCAGTCTGCTGATGTTGAACAGAACAGTTGCTCTCTGAGCATACTCAGTCTGCTGATGTTGATGAGCTGACCACAAAACAGTCATTATCTGAGCATGCTCAGTCTGCTAATGTTGATGAGCTGACCACAAACAGTCGCTATCTGAGCATGCTCAGTCTGCTGATGTTGAGCTGACCGCAGAACAGGTCTCTCTGAGCGCGCTCAGTCTGCAGATGGAGATGAGGAGGCTGCAGTGAGCCTGGGGGCCAGGGAAATATCGCACGGACAGTAGCACAACAGCTTGGGAGGAGATAGATGCAACCTGCCACAGTGTAAATTAGCTGTCAGAAACAAGCTGGCGGGATACCTGCAAGGGCCCAGGAAATTAGGACTGACTGAGATGACAGAAAAAGAGAGAGAGAGAGGGGGAGAGGGTGGAGAGAGGGGGTTGGAGAAAGAGAGAGCAAGAGAGAGAGAGAGAGAGGGAGAGAGAGCGAGAGGGAGGGAAAGAGAGAGAGGGAGAGAGAGTGAGATGAACGGAGAGAGAGCAAGAGAGAGTGAAAGAGAGAGAGCAAGAGAGAGAGAGTGAGAAAGAGAGAGAGAGAGAGAGGGGAAGAGAAAAAGACAAAGAGAAAGAGAGAGGGAGAGAAAGAGAGGGGTGTAGGTCGGTGTGGAACTGCAGGACATGTTTGGTGAACGGATGGGAATGGGCTGCAGGTTAAATGTAGTATGTTGTCTGGTTTTGATGTCACGGCCGGGGAAGGCGCTGTAGGGAGGACGACGAAGGAAACGGCGACGGCGATGAAGAGCTGCATGATGAAGTCCAGCGAGCGAAGGCTGCCCTTCAGTGTAAACAGGAGCAGAGAGGGGAGCTGTGCACCCCCTCTTGGTGGAAGGAAACAGTGCAGATCCAGGGGGCTGGGGGCAGTTTGGGTGCTTCTGGTTCACCTGCGGGGTCAGGGGTGTCCAGGATGGGAAATAAGGATCCATG
The DNA here is from genome assembly GCA_025169545.1 of Anguilla japonica. Lineage (NCBI taxonomy): Eukaryota > Metazoa > Chordata > Actinopteri > Anguilliformes > Anguillidae > Anguilla > Anguilla japonica. Next base: position 38,094,961 of record CM045894.1, read on the forward strand.
TCACCCAGCAGTCATCTGTGATTAGTGAGCAAGTCGGCACTGATTTACCTCCAGAAATGAAGGATGGCCCAAGTCCTGTTCCAGGTCAATGAAGGTCCTGGCCCAATGTCATCCACACACACACACACACACACACACACACACGAGCACACACACACACACACACACACACACAGACACACACACAATCATCTCAGGAAACAATAAGGGACAACAATAATTAAGGCGCAGCGTAGACGCGCTTCGCACAGAGAAACCAATCAAACGCTGGCTGTCGGTTACGGGGGGCGTGGCTCGGGGCCTAAAGCCGTTTCGGCAGCGCCGCACGGACGGCTGTCAGGTGACGGGCGGGGGCAGCAGCTGCCTGCGCAGGATGGATGGGAGGAGGAAAGGAGGAGAGACGGAGGTCAGGGACGGGGCGGGACGGGGCGGGACGAAGCGGGACGGGGCGGGGCGAGCAGGCTAATGACGCAGAGAAGCGGCGTGGACTGCGGGGCCCGGGGCAGTGAATAACACAGGGTGGCGAACGCGACGCCGCGGCGCGATGTGTCACACTTTACCAGGACGAACGCGGGACGCTCAGAGATGGGGCTGGGGGGGGGGGGGTGGGGGGTGGGCAAAATGCGGCAAGCAACCAAATCGACGACGTCGCCGCTTGATGGGGGTCAGCAGGAACCCCAGCAGAGTCACCACCCGTCCCCACCACCCCCCCCCCACCCCCCCCCAGATTTGGCGGGGCAAATGCAATTCAAGTATGGGGGAGCTAGTTTTGGGGCTCAGGCAGGGGCGTGACCTGAAATTAGAGAGTTAGTAATATCATGGTGATGGGAAAGCGGTTGGAAGCGAAGGCAGAGGGGACGATTCTGCGGCTTTTTGCGTTTGCCCCCCCCCGTATCGCAGCGGGGGTGCCTTTCCCCCAGTGATTAACGCGAGCAGCACACGGACGCATCTCACCTTTGATGGAAGCGGGGAGCGCGATGCTGAAGACGCCGAGCTGGTCACTGTCGCGCACAACAGCATCAGCCCGCGACACGTCCGGGTAATTTAAACGACAACTCAAAACGTACCTTTTTAATGCAGCCTATAACTAGCAGTTGTCTGTTTTAATCCATTGCGATTTTCTTATCTGATTTTCTGTTTTAATCTTTTGTGATTATTTAATGCACTTGATGTTTTCTCTTTCTTTCCCTCCTTGTGTATGTGTATGGTTTAAACTTGTGTTTTTGGTGTTTTTGTTTTTGCTGCTGAATTGTAAAGCACTTTGAGCTGCATTCTGTGCATGAAAGGTGCTATATATATATATATATATATATATATATATATATAAAGTTTATGAATTCATTCAGGTGTGCCCACCCTGAGCCGGGCAGTATGGTGTAACAGCGGGCTCTGAATCACATGCACTGCAGCGCTGGTGGTTTTTCTCTCCTCTCGCTTCTCTTCTTTCCTCTCCTCTATTACGAAGGGAGGATCACAGCAGAGCAGGCGTAAATACCGCGAACGCCTGGTGCTGTCAACAACCCCAGTGGGGGGGGGGTGGAGGGGGGGGGTTGGGTGCGTCAAAATCGCACCCACCTTGAGTTGCGCATCAGAATGAACTGCCGGAGGGTGCGTATCCTAAAAGCACAGCGGGGGCGACCGGTAAGTTGTGGTTTTTTCGCAATAAATCTGGAGCATTTTCGCGAGGCTGGGCTCAGAGGCGTGAAAAATCATCGACGCTGAGTAACGGCGAATTGGGCCTTTGTGTGTCTGAGCCCGTCGGTGAAAAACGACGTGACAACGACGGCAACTTCTGCCTTTTCTCTTCTCTTCCTTTAATTGAGCTCGGAGCGGAGAGGAGGAATGGCCGGGCAGGGAGGGACAGTGCACTCCTAATTCACTGGCCTGCCCCATTCAGCGTCACTGTAAGCCAACCCTCATTGTTCCTTGAAAATTTGAAAACAAAGGGAGACACAAATTATCGCACAAATTATTACCGGTATAAAAAAAAATATGGAGGTTGAATTCAAAGGGGGAGGGGATGGAAGACTATCTATTAATTTATAATAATAATAATAATATGTTGCATCTACAGTGGAACCGAAGTCCGGGATCATCTTAATGGGCTTGTCATCGCCAGCACTAAGGAGCTGATATATGTCTCGTATTGATCCGGACTTTTTGCGAAAGCTAGAAGTCATTACGCTTAATAATAAATAATGAACCACATATCTGGTCTTGTCTCTGGAGCGGGCTGGGCCAGTGGATATGAAATATATGCAGTACACACACAGCTCAAGGCTTCAGCTGAAAACAAAGGACGCTAGCAGTGTGCAGTACAGAAGAAGCTGTTCTTAATTTTTGCTGGCAGATGTGAAGCTCAACCCATTGAAACAGTTCCTGTGCATGGAATTTGCTTTGAGAGTCATTTCTCTACAGCAGATACGAAGGACACACGGTAAATGGTAAATGGACTGCATTTATATAGCGCTTTTATCCAAAGCGCTTTACAATTGATGCCTCTCATTCGCCAGAGCAGTTAGGAGTTAGGGGTTAGGTGTCTTGCTCAAGGACACTTCGACACGCCCAGGGTGGGGTTTGAACCGGCAACCCTCCGACTGCCAGACAATCGGTCTTACCTCCTGAGCTATGTCGCCCCACAGAAACACGGCGTGCTGTTCTCTTTTTGTAGTGAGGGTGACATATATACTTCTCATTCCAGAGCTTTCGGACTCCAAGAGCCACTTATCAGGAAGAGCCTTTAAAAAAAAAAACAGATTTAACCACAGAGCTATTTCATTTTTAAACAGGGGTATGGACGCCTAGCCGGGCAATAATAAGATGGATGCCACCAGGGACTTGTTATTGGGCGCTCAATGTTGTATTTACCTCTTCTTTGGATAATTGCTTTTTTTATTGTAAGCCTAGGGGTTTAATGAAAATGTCGATCGTTCTGTGTTTACATCATTTTCATTGAATTTTTGAAATATTGTTATTTTACTCTTTTATTTTTTTTATTTCCTCCTTTTTGGGAGCTAGTGCCAATTATGCGTCGCCCCGCACACAGCCAGCCACAGTCAGCACTGGCACAGCCTGGATTCGGGTACCAGGGTGTGGTGCCCATCCACGCACTACAACAGTGCTTTAACGGGATGCGCCACACCTCTACACCTATTTGACTCTGTACAAGGGTTGCACAACTCCAGGCCTGGAGGGCAAGTCTGGTTTTGCTACAACTTAATATCTTGGTTTTCTGACGGCTATATTAACAACGCTGGTTCACTCCTGTACTTGAGCGCAGTAAAACCTTTAGGATACGCTTGCAATCTGCGGCTGTAGCTGATACAAATGTCAGATCAAGATGTGATTGAGCTAATTAAATAATGAAGAGGAAAAGTTAGCACAAAATCCCGAAACGGATTGTCCCCTGTCGTGCGAACCCCCGCTCTATGCTAACAGCACTCCCCCTGGTGAAATGGCCTGCAACTGTCCAACTTGACCACACGGCGTCATGACAACAATCACATCCTACTCCGGGGCCATAACTCTCGGGTCTCGCTGAAACGATGGAGAAGCACGTCAGGCAGTTTAGCACTCTGGTACGCGCGGGCACATTATTTAGACCCCCCCCCCCCCCCCCCCTTCCCTCCCCCCACTAGGTAGTAGAGTCCCCAGAACCCATTCACAAGTCACACTAATGAAGACAGATCTGCGCTATTTATTTACTGACACTGACAAGGGAAGCACGTCTCTGCTCATCTTCTCCTCTCATCACCGCGCGCTTGTTCTCTTCGTTTGCACAGGAGAGGAAGCGTAACCCCTCCCCAGCCCTGCCTGGAGGGAAGAGGGGTTGAAGGAGATAGGGTGTAAGCGAGGGGGGGTGTTGGGGGGGGGGGGATGGGGGTTCACGGAGTGAAAAGGGCAAGGAATTTGTCACCTTCCTCCTGCAGGAGAGCAGGAAAAAAACAATATCATTAATCTCCTGACATTTCAATATTGTATTAACCTTTCTGGCTTGAAATCTTGGGGTCTCATTAGTCTTTGTGAGGGGAGGGGGGGGAAATAATAATCGATACAACGCGCTCTCGACGGGGGCAGGGAAATATACTGCGGCCTGTCGACACGCATCTTTTAACACGCAGACGCAGGGCGGCTTCGTCTCCCGCGATTGTGCTCACCTGGGCAGGTGAGGCGGCGGCGGCGGCACCTTCATCAGCAGTGGATTCACAGAACGCAACAACACTCCAGAGGAGGAGCTCTCTGGGGGGAGATAAACCCGCGGGGGGCGGCTTAATTGATTCGCGAAGGGAATTGTGAGAAAGGGGGAGGTTAGGGTTCGAATGCGGGCGCTGTTGTTTTTTGGAAAAGCCGCAGCGCGGCGCAAAAAATGCTAACCGCTAAGATCGCTTTGGCGCGGTTAGCGTACCGCAGCCTTCGCCTCAAATAAATGGCTCCGGGCCACAAAACAAAAAAACAGACCTGTTCCTAACGCCGTCACCGAAAGGTCACCACTACCCATCAGGCCCTGCTGTCAGTGTAGTTGGGGGGGGGGGGGAAAGAAAAATCAGCAGGAGTAATCCCCACCCCCCCCCCCCCACCCCCCCACCCCCTCACCTGTAGCTCCACCCCTCCCGGCCCACTCGCCCGCGTCCTCACCTCTCCGATCCATCACCGCTCAGGAATGTTCTGCTTTCAAAACAAAGCGAAGCTCCTCGGGTCATTCCCCACAAAGGCGTGCTAATTTGACCCATTACGCCCCCGCGCCCCGTCCCAGACGCCACCAAACTCTTTATTCATCATCGCTCCGCTCATCTGACATAATTGGCTGTGTCAAGGTCCTGTTACCCGTGTCTCACGCTGTTATTGTATCAACAGAAAGCTTTCAATGGCTTGATTGTACGCTCTTCACAAGTTTTTCTTCAACCCTCAATGCGTCTTGACAGTTCTAGGGTTTTATCTATTCTACTCCATTTTTTTTTTTTTACAAATAATTTAACAGCTTAATTTTCACAGCTCCAATTTTGGAGGCATACTCAAATTCGAGCTTTCGTAATTCAGTTAACAACAAAGGGCTTCTTTGATTGCTAATCAAGTGTCAGCTCTACACTTCAAACCATGCCATATTTACTATTACACAAGTCTAATTATCAGTGTTTTCGCTTATGGGTGAAATAGGTATGTATGCAATATGTTATTATTAAATTTCCGCTAATCTGAACAGCTGAACAGGGGGGAAGATGCAGAACGAAGAGCAGACTTCCCGAAAGCCGGTCTGCTCGTGCCGGAGAGCCCGACCGAGCCGTAAATTTGACAAACCTCCTCTAATGATAAACGTAGGCAAAAAAAAAGACGTACTTTATAATATCATTAATGAAAATTATGATGAAGATGGAAAAATGTCACCATGACTCACAGAGTCAAAATGGGGGGGGGGGCTAGGGGGAAGATAGAGGGTTACGTCAGCCTACAGATGGAGGGATGCGGTGGAGAGAAAGGGGCAGAATCTCTGGAGATACGCAGCTATATCTCGCTGGGTTAATTGTCGGGACCCTTCTGGCATTAAATAAGGACGGTTAAAGTGACTCGGGGCCCTGCTGACTAATGGATGTGCGGTTTGTTGAGATTACCGTCCCTCTTCTTAAAACACTTGTGTTTGGGCCACTTCCAGATCCTACACTTCCTTCCACTGGGGGGTGGGGGGGGGGGGGGGGGGGGGGGTGTAATGGAGCGCCAATGGTCGTTTCTGAGAACAACTCCGCATTGCGGCTGAAGACATGAAAGACCATTAATCCGGCCTTCCAAAAATTGCTAAGCTGAAATGCAAACCGTAGCACAAAAAAAGATTGTAAAAAGGAAAAATGAGCATTCTCGCTCACGTGCCATTGTGTCGTGATTTCAGCTTGAAGGCCGGGGAGAGAACTGAGCGGAGGAATCTGCATTTTGGTCAAAAGCGCAGTAGTTGCGTTTGGTTAAACAGATCTGAAGGGAAAGAGAAGCTTCCAGAAGCTCACACACCTGTAATGACTCCACGGTGGTTCCCCTCCCTCCCCCCGCACCCCCCCCTTCAGATCCCAGCACCGGGAGAATGAGGCGCTCCCAGACAGAGTACAGCTGCTCTGTTAATTATCTCACAGTTTGTGAGTAAGGTTAATTAAGCGGTTAAAAAACCCCGTTTCGCAAATTTCCATAAAGGGAAATTAGCTTGGCAGTGACCAAACCGGCTTCTGTGCCGTGTCTTCTCCTGTGGGGTACCACCTGGACCAGGTAGCGGGTGTGGGTGGGAGGCTTTAAACAAATCGGGATTTCTGTGCGTAACACAGGAAAAACCAAACTGGTTTTAAGCTGAGCTTTTATCAGTCAGCGGAGGATTCTGGAATGGATGCACAGGCCTGCTTGGGAGCTTGGAATCTGAGGTCGCAGTGGATGCAGTTGAGACCAGCTGCTAGATCAATAATGGACCACAGTGTCTTCCACTGTCAACGATAGGAGCCAGCGTCAATGGTGGCCGATCCGCATTGTGTGCATATTCATGCTGTTGCAGTGCTGTGATCCAGGCAGTCTGCGTTAGCTGCTTAAATTTTCTTAATCTCCCACATATCTTAGTCAAGCTGAGACACCTGCCCCTAACCCCCCCCCCCCCACTCCCCCCCTCCCCCCCTCATTAAGATGATGGATGGAGGTACGGAGGACATTCTCCCCCTGTTCCAAATTTGTTCTCATTTAGCAAGGTGCTTATTAGCGAACACACCTGGGGGAGAGAGGGGTGTGGGGGAGGGGCGGGTTTCAGCAGTCAGACCAGGAGAGAGGAGGAGGAGGAGGCTGGGGGGGAACGTGCGTGAATATGGCTGCCGCATGTTAAAGCTCAACCCCCTTGAAATTCGCTTTGAGAGTCATTTCTCTACGGTAGATACGAAGGACACACTGAAGAACACAGAAACATGGTGTGCGCTTTTACTGGACACGATCATTTATAGCCTGTGTTCAAGGAGCTTCTGTAAAAGAGCTAATCTTTAATCCAGGGCGTGGTGGACCCATGCCCCAGAACAGCCAAGCAGAGCCCTATACGGACCAACATTACACAAAAATCATTTTCTTTTATTATTTTCACTACTAGTTGAGATCGTTTGTGCCTTCTGACTAACCGCCCACAAAAGACTGGAACCCACCAATCATAACGTGTGTTCTTTCTTAGTGCATTCTAGTTTCATAGAAAATACAGGTTTAAAAAATAAAATAAAACACACAAAACACTTTAAACCAATCCTTTGAGGCCTCTCTCAATATCCCTCCATTTACCACTGCGGTTCGTTAAAAAAAAAACCGTTGGAAAAGCGCAATATTACTTTTCTCTGCTTAACTCGTCTCTAATATAATGCAATAACCATTATTGAGGTAATATTTCAGAATGAATAAAACTGTTATCTTCACATTAAACAATCCACAGGGTGGCAATTATGCTGTGCGACCTCCTCCTCGAGTTACAAAAAAAAAGCTGAAATTGCGGTGAGAAACTCATTTCTTTACGGTATAGAGTTGATGCTAAGGAGCATTAGCGAGATCAAACATGATAAATGGTAATTGGGTACGTGCCCAGGCATACTGTGTGCAAGCACACACCTGTTTCTGAGATTACTGTCATTCTGAGCAGACCATGAAACGTGAGAGGATTTAAAAAAAATAATAATAAACTGCTCTGATTACATAACATCCCACATTTCCCGTGAATACGAACACACTGAAAAATTATTTGAAGAAGGGAGCAAAAAAAATGTATTAAAAGTGAAATGCAATTTCTGCACCAAAAAAAAAAAAAAAAAACCAGGAAAAAAAAAAATCAGAAATTCCCTCCCTTGGACGGATTTCAATTTGAAAACAGCGTTCGGGCCCCTCAGGAGCCTCACAGGTGGCCAGGCAAGGTCACCGACTTGGTTAAGCGTAATTTCCTCTCTAATTCTTTGGAGCCCAGAGGGAGGTGTGCATGTGTGACCACCGTATGAGGAGGAAAACTCTCCCTCTATTGCCTCCCTCCCTCACTCCCTCCCTCCATCCCTCCCCCTATTCTCTCCCTCCCTCCATTCCTCTGCTGCATTTAAGCAGGTCCAGACCCGAGAACGAGGCTTATAATGATTTCTGAGAGTGCGGATATCTACCGTCCTCCTCCAGCAGATCAGAAAGTGCTCAGGCTGGGGGTGAGGCCATGGAACAAACTGGGTTTACTCTTCAAATTGGGCTCTTTAGCGCCGCCCTTCTGGTACCCGGGACTCCCTCCATCACAGGAGCCATTAGCATCAGTTTAATTACGCACTCACCTACTTTCAGATCTGATTGGTTGCAATCGGATGAATGATGGAAAAGTTGGCCAGCTACCGTCCAATCAGAGGGCACAGCTGAAAGCAGAGCTGTGATAGGAAACGCCTAAAATAAAAATGGCTGCCATTTTTTTTTTAGTGATCATAATTTTTACACATATTGAACCCAGTTTTTTTCATGGGTCACTGCTTACAAGGGACCAGGCCTTAATATTCTCTGAAGTCCATTAATGATCTAATCATTTTGCCCTTAAGAGGCAGTGCAAGAGCCCCTGTGCTACCACACTAATATAAGAACCAGATTGTGTCCTTGTACGACAGCACAGAAATGGATTTCATATTAAACCATGATAGATGTCATGATATTGGGTTTTATAGGTTGAATGCATTTCCATTATACCAATGATAAAAATGTCAATAAAAGTAATGCAATATGTCAAGGGTTATTACTATTATTTTTTTTACATTAGCAGACTGTGATGAATGGTATCAAAGTGTGTTTTATTTCTTGAGGTTGTTTACGGCGCTTTCGTGATATATGGCGTGCGTGCTGCGTTTCACATTAAAACCGATTCATTCCATCTGTGTATCGTCTCTTCTGGAATAACTGAAATTCGTTGGATGAAAGGTCATTTGAGTGGTGTTATTTGCCATGTTGCCCGTGGCGATGGTGGTGGTGGTGGTATTTTTGCCTGCGGCAGAACAACTCTTCAGAGGGTTTTAAGTGAAATAATAATGCAGTTAGTTCTGTCTTCAAAGCAAACACAGACATTACAGCTCACCCTCACATACCAGTAACAGGGAGGGGCTGATGACAAATGATTTATAGACTGGAATGTTAATAAACAGAGAACCCATATGAGCAAGCACACAGAGTGGTGCGTGAATAAAAAAAGGGCAAAATTAAGCAAGTGCTCATTTTTTAAGTGTTAAGCTTGGAAGCCCCTTGATGCAAATAGTAAATTTGAACAGTCCATTGTTTTAGGCCCCAATTGTATAGCTGCATATTCTCCAATGCAAAGCATCAACTACATCCTTAACCCTTCACCTTCTAACGCTTTACCTCAGCTGAAAGCGTGTTGAGGTCTCTGGCACAAAATGGCCGCCTTCCATCCCGAGGTGGGTACTACACACTGACGTTGGCTGAGGTGAGACCCCCCACCTCCCTCACACCTCACTGCAAAAATAAAGTAAATTGAAACGAGGCCTTATAAATTACAATCCTTTATCACTACTACCACACCATCACACAAAGAAACACAAAAGTCCGTAATTGGTATTTAAGGACATTTTTAATAAATAATGTGAAAAAATGACGTTTTTTTTTTTCGGATTACGTGATCCTCAGTATGTAAATGCATTGGCTAACAATAAAGAAGTAGCCTTTTTAAACATGGAGAAAATCAAAATGAAGAACACGACGCTAATTTCCCTTAGCCAGCGCGGCCGGCTCGCTCAGCTGCAACTCAACCGCAGAACAACAACAAAAAAAATAAACGGCACAAAAGTCGGCGCACGCTGATGACGCTCGAATCGGGCTGCCCGATCACACACACACACACACACCCCCGTCCTGGTGCTGGAACCCGGATCGAGCCCAGCACCTCTAGTTTTTTGTTCCTTTTTTTATTTTGTTTTTGTCTTAGAGCGTGAAGTGTGGCTCTTCCTGTTACGGGCCGCCAGGAAGCCGCTCGGACCCCAGGGGGAAGGACGGGCGTCGCGAGGTCGGATTCTCCTTTTTTTCTACGCTTTTGCTATTTTTGCATTTTGTTTTCGTGGGGAAAGGAATAGGGGGGAAAAAAAAAAAAACAAAAAAAAAAAGGTTTGCAGAAAGTCCAGCGAATATGCAGCAGCTCCGGGTGCTTTCACATCCCCTCCTGTCCCCCGGCTTCCACCACACGGTCCCAAACGAGATGCCCTACAGCGGGGGAGCGGGGGTGGGGGGGGGGGGGGGAAGACACGTCCGGCTCCAGGTCAGGCCAGGGTGCGGCTTCTTGAGGTGGCATCCATGTCCCGCTCGCCATTGTCCTTCTGAGTGCACCAGCACAAAACCACTCCCACACATGCCCTGCACTACCCTTTCACAGATCAATGTTTAACTGAAATACGCTACAGCTCTGAACTTCCGTTATGTCTATAGCTTGAACTGGAACGACCATCGGTCCCTGGAGAAAATCGGGAGCAGATTTATCTGACTGTTGCGCACGGGAGCCACCACAGTTTCACCCCTGTCAAAAAAAAAAAACACTTTCCGACCGTAAACAGCTTATCACCTTCACCTACATCATTATGATTAACAAGACTCTCTTTTGTCGTACCTGTATTTCTCCCGTAAGACAAAAAGGTTAATAGATAAAAATGGTTTAAAATAAAGTTTAGTGATTGTGCTTTCAAACCAATGTAAAAACAAATAACAACAAACATTGACAAAGACAACAAAAATATAACAGTGCATTACAAAAAAAAAAAAAAAAAAAAAAAAATTGCAAATAAAAAAATCCCAAAGTGGCACTTTCTTGGGGCAGTCAAATGATTTAACAATTTACAACATGGATGGAGACAACAAAATAATTATAATTACTGGTTTCATAAAATAATAATCATTAAAAACAGACAAGGAAGACAAATTTTATGTACCACAGCGGGTTATTAAAGAAAAAAAAATTATATATATATATTTACAAGACAGTCCACCCCATCTGCTTGTAGCTAATTTTATTACAGTAACACCTGACTGTAAGGGCTTTTGTGAGTTTTTGCTAGGGCAAGCTGAGCCAAAACAATAGCTTGAGTAACTTCCACATTGTGTTTAAATGAAAGATTAAATAGCACTAATGAATTTGTATTGAATGTCTTTTTTTTCATCTTCCTTTCGTTTCGTTAAATGGACATAGAAAATGATAAATAAAAAAACTAAAAAACAATTATTGGTCAGTTTTTTCACCCCCCCGATGTAAAGAAACACAATTTACATAATTGTCAGCAAAATATGACGGTCTGATACTGTGATGCTTAAAAATCTGGAGAGCTTTGATGTTCCTCTCCTGGCAAGGCCTTGATAACACTCCTTTTCACCTAGCCTGGTCCTCAGCTCTCTACAAGCTGTATGAGAGACAGAGAGAGCAGGATGGAGAGAGAGAGAGAGGTGAAGAGATGTAGAGAGAGAGAGAGAGAGAGAGAGAGAGAGAGAGCAAGGTGTAGAGATAGAGAGAGAGGGACAGAGAGAGAGAGACATACATTTAGCAATTTTCTGGAGAAATTCCAGATACTTGCACGCAGAAGTATTAATTAATAATAATAATTCTGGGTTTCATGTAACTGGTAGAAAAGGCAAGAAAAACCAGCGATGGTCATGGTCATGGGCTGACTCCATCAGAGTAACAGGACAGAGGCATGTGATGGGTTAGGGCAGCGTTTCCCAACCTTTTTCCTTCCGCGGCACACTTTCCAAATTTACAGAATCTCATGGCACACCACTCTCAAAAGCATAAAAAATAAACACCCCGCAGCCCCCCTCTACACACACACGCACGCACGCACGCACGCACGCACGCACGCACGCACGCACGCACGTAGGCCTAAATGTTCTTTTGGGGTTTTAATTAAGCGATATGCATTTTAATGACATTTATTTTGGCTTTTGTGAATGGGATTTGCTCATTTAAGTTTTTTAAATTCATTTGAACATTAAATGTTTTTTTTTTTTTTTAAAGGATTTTTCACACGCCACACCTGACCTTGCCTGACGGCACACCGGTTGGGAAACGCTGTGGTTTGGGGGTTCAAACTGACGGTTAAACTCTGGGAGACGGGCGTACCTCCAGGTCCTCCTCTCCGGGCTGGAAGGCCATGGTGCTGAGGCCGACGTCAGAGGGGTTTCGGCGCCCCCCCGGCGGGCCCCCCTCGCCCCGCCGCCGCCCGCCCGAGCCCCTGGAGGACATGGAGCTGGAGGAGCTGGGGTCTCGCTCCCGGGGGCCCTGCTGCACCCCGGGGAAGGAGGGGCGACTGTAGGGCAGGATGTCCTCTGAACCTGGGGGAGGGGGGGGGGGGGGGGGGAGGGGAGGGGGGGGGGGGGAATGGGGAGGGGAGGGGAGGGAGGGAGGGGAGGGGGGGGGGGGGAGTAGTGGGGGGGAGGGAGGGAGGGGGGGGTGGGGTGGGGGAGGGAGGGATCGAGAGAGAGGGGGGGGGGGGGGGGGAGATCGAGAGAGGGGCAGGGGAAGAGAGAGAGAGACAGAGAGGGAGGGAGAAAGAGAGAGAGGGAGGGAGGGGGAGATAGAGAGAGAGGGAGAGATAGAAAGAGAGAGACAGACAGAGAGAGAGAGGGGGGAAGAGAGAGAGGGAGAAAGGCATGGTAAGCTCTCACTCCTTCGTTCATTCTCACTCGTTCACTCACGTGTCTTGTACTTTCTCTGCATCTGCAGCCCAAACCTGACTAGCGCAGTCAGCAGTGGGGCAGTGTGACTGTGGGGTATAAGCGGGGGGTACCTGGGTGTTGGCGGGTCTTGCCGCTGCCGTCCTGCTTGCTGCCCTTCCCGCCGCGGGGGGTCCTGTGCCGGTCCTGGGCCTCCCGCCGTTCCGAGGAGCTGGTGCGCGGGTCCGAGCCCTCGCGGGGCCGGCACCCCCCCGTCCCGGCCCGCCGGTCCCCCCGGCCCTCTCCGCCGCGCGACTCCCCCCCGCAGCCCATCTTCGGGGAGATCACGCCCCGCCCCCCCTCCTGCGCCAGTTTGGCGGGGTGGGAGGGGGACTTCAGCACTGCCGGCGGGGGGATGGGTGGTGGGGGGAGGTCTGGGAAGGACAGGAAGGAAACGGTTAGACCGCCTGTCTGGCACCCGCACGGTGATGTCACACAGGAACAAAGCCGCGAAAAACCCCTTGTCAACGAGCAAACCTTTGGGCCAAGTCCTAGCGGTCACAGTGACCGAGGCTGGCAGTCACATGACCGAAGCTGGCGGTCACATGACCGAGACTGGCAGCCACATGACCAAAGCTGGCGGTCACATGACCGAGGCTGGCTGGCGGTCACATGACCAAGGCTGGCGGTCATGTGACCGAGGCTGGCGGTCACATGACCGAAGCCGGCGGTCACATGACCGAAGCTGGTGGTCACGTGACCGAGGCTGGTGGTCACATGACCGAGGCTGGCGGCGGCGTGGCGGCGGCGGAGGACTACGGTTCCTGGCACCCGGGTCCTCTCCCCCGCTCCGTGAGCTCTGTCGATTAATCAATGCGACCCGTCCTCGCCCCATTACTCATATTAACTGCTTTCCAGAGGCTGAGCTACGGCATCCAGCTCTCAGCACTCTCACACGCGCCCGGGGGCTTGGGCAACCCCCCCAGGTAAAAAAATAAAAAAATCAAATTAAATAAAACAAAAATCCACAAAAACAAACAATGAGAACACAAAAATAAATAAATAAATAGAGTGCCCACAAATGTCCTCTCCTCAGCGCCCGAGCGCAGGACCGGCCTTGTGGGCTGCAGCGGGCTGTAGTCCCGGGCTGCGTGGGATCATGTGCTTAATTAAACACGCCCTCTCTCTGGTCCAGCCGCCGGACGCACACCGAGCCTCGGCCGCTCCACACGGGCGCTTCTGACGGAACGTTCCGGTTTAGACGGTCCGGCCGACTGCGCTGACATCATCAATATTCATAAGCACGCCGAGGTCCCCCCACGTCTCCATCGCGGCGTTTGGCCTCTCGGCAAGAAACGGGGTAGGCGGCGTAAGACAAGATTCCGGGGGGTTTGTTCTCGCGGACACCTCTTGAATCCTCAATCGGCCGGTCGATATCGTGCGGGGGGGGGGGGTGGAGAGACGAGAGAGACGTAGGCGGCAGGTCATCCCCCCCCCCCCCCCCCCCTCTCTCTCTCTCTCTGGGTGTCGGGGACGAATCAATGGCGGCGTCTCAGAGATGTAGCGCACGGCCCGAGGCCTACCGCCACCGGTCCGAGGGGATCGCGGGATTTACGGCCCGAAAGTCGCGGACGAGCTGCAGGCTGCGGCAAACGGATCGGGCTGATACTGGACCGCGCGGGAAGGGGGGGGGGGGGGGGGGGGGGGGGGGGGCGGGGACCGCAGTGGAGGGGGGTGGGGGGTTTAGGGGATTGATGAGATTCACAGGGAGGGAACTGACTGAGCGACTCTGCCCCCCCTTCCACTGAGCAAACAAGAGTGAAATTAGCAGGTCAGAGAATGGCAAAGGGAGGGAGGGAGGGATGGAGAGAAGGAGGGAGGGAGAGAGAAAAGGTGAGAGAGAGAGAGAGAGAGCATGAAGGAGAGGGGTACAGCGAGGTGAGCTGTCATGTCTGTCTCTTCACAGTATGCTTAAAGAGTGTGGTATTTATGGGTATTTGGGTGTATTTATGGGTATTTATGTGTATTTGGGGGTATTCAGAGGTATTTATCGGAATGTCTGGGTATTTGGGGGTATTTATGAGGGGTATTTATGAATATTTATGGGTACTTGGGGTTATTTATGGATATATGGGGGTATTTATGGGTATTTGGGGGTATTTATGGCTGTCACGGCTGGCCAGCTGGTCTCCGTGAGGCCTAAAATGGTCTTTGGCCGTGGGGGGGCGCAGACAATAGTGATGGGGGGGAGGGGCATCATAATGATAGAAATACAGAAATAAATAAATAACTAAAAGGCTGTGAAATTACTCTGTGGGAGGTACTTTTGCCCATGGTGGAAAGATCAGCAGATTTACACCCGCAGGTGCACCCCCCCCCCCCCCCCCGCACCCCCCGACCTCGCCTCTCACCCCCCTGTTCCACCCTGGCAGCAGTGCAGGACTACAGAAATAACTTCAATATAAATGAGACCAGTTTTAATGAAATCCAATACGGGTCGGGACAGACGGACAAACAGACAGGAATTAAGTCCTGAACCCTCCCTGTCTCCTCAGAGATCAGCGGGGGGGTGAAGGAGGGAAAGAAACAGAGGGAGGTATGGAGGGATGAGTGAGGGAGGGGCGGAGGAGGGGGGGGGGTGGATTTGATGCGCTGATATTGCCGGCTGAGCTCTGTGCATGCTGGGTATTAAATCTCCCTTCCAGCTTCAGACACACAAGGACAAGTGACACCGAGATGAGGGCCAGGCCAAACACGTACGCATGCATGCACACACACTCACACACATGCACACACATGTACACACACACACACACACACACACACACTCACACTCTCTCACACACACACACACACACACACATACATGCAGGTATACACACACACACACTCGCACACACTCACACAAACACAGACACGTACGCGCACTCACACAAACACACACACACACACACACACACACACACACACACACACACACACACACACATGCAGGTATACACACACTCGCACACATGCAGGCATATACACACACACACACACACACACACGTACACACACACCAGTGCAGGCACAAGCGCCAGTACACACGCACGTATTCACATACTCCCAAACGAGCACAAAACACATAAGCTTATCAGTCCGCAAACACGCAAACACGTCCGCGCTAGCCCACACACCCGCTGAAGGACACACACGGCTTTCAGTGAATGGACGAGAGTCATGCAATTCAATTAATACTCCGGGTTATGAATAGAGGGGTTTTTTTTTTCTTTTTTGGCATTGGTATTCCTTATTTACCGCAGTCGGGGGGGGGGGGGGGGGGTTGCCAGTTCTGACCCAGCAGGCAGAGACAAAGGTCAGAGCGAGGAGGAGCGCTAACCGGGGAGGCGCTGCCGCCGCAGCAGGGGAGTCCCCCGCAAGGTTACTCCGCGCTTACACGCTCCGCTCCGCCCACTACTCCGCCCGCTACTCCGCGTTCCCGCCGGGGGCTTCGAGTGGAAGCTGGCACTCCAATAACCGCCAGAGCACCTGGGGCAATTTCATTAGGGGACCGAGGCGGGAAGACGTCCCGGAGTCAGCGGATGGAGCTCCCCGGAGACGCCCCCCCCCCCTCCCCGTCCCCCCCCTCCCCGGGCCCCCCCCCCGACACTGCCTGGCCTCTGCCTGCTCAGCACCAGGGCGGATTGGAAGCGATGCTACTGGGGGGGTTAGGGTTGAGAGGGAGGATGATTAAAGCGCTGACTTACGACGCCCCCCCCCCCCCCCCCCCCCCCTCAGCTCGCCGTGCGGAAGCTCATCCGCCATTTTCCACGCTATGGATTTTTAGCGCTGTGAGGAAGGGGGTGGAGTACTGGGGGATGGGGGAGGGGGGGGATGGGGGAGAGGGGGAGAGGGGGGTGCCAGACACACGGAGATCTCCACCTTGCAGCTTACAGGCTGTCTGATCCACGGACGCTCAGTCCCCCCCCCCCAAACCCGCCCCTCCACACAGTCCTCCTCCTCGCTCAAGGTTATGGGGACTCAAGCTGACACGCGATACACACTCAACAGTTTCCATCAGACGCAAACTATTAATACACACGTGCTCCAGCTGCCTTCCACTCTGCTGCACACACAATTTCACACCGTTTTCCATAAAACGCACCGGAGGGCCATAATCATATACACTGAAAATCAGGAAATCGGCCTCGATGTGGCTGCATAATGCATAATTAACTCAAGCTCCCAGTCTCCCAATTTTTCCCATGATGCTTATAAAACGAAAACATTACAAAATAAAATAAAGCAATTTCCCCTCCCCACCCCTCCCCCCCAGTTCCTCTGACTGGGCTGACCTCCGCTGGCTGGCATAGGCCAGCTTCTTGTCACAAGAAAAAAATGTATCATAACCATATATAATTCCACTTTAATGAAATTCTCATTGCAAGCTGACCAGTTTGGACGACCCACAGGGCTGTCCAATCCTGTTCCTGGAGATCTACCATCCTGTAGGTTTACATTCCAACCCTAATTTGGCACACCTGCTTCTACTAATTAGCTGCCGAAGGAAATCTCCAGCCGTTGAACGAGGTGTGGCTTTGTTAGGGTTGGAGTGAAAACCTACAGGACGGTAGATCTCTAGCTGTTGAAGGAGGTGTGCTTTGTTAGGGTTGGAGTGGAAACCTGCAGGACAGCAGATCTCTAGCTGTTGAATGAGGTGTGGCTTTGTTAGGGTTGGAGTGGAAACCTGCAGGACGGTAGATCTCTAGCTGTTGAGTGAGGTGTGCTTTGTTAGGGTTGGAGTGAAAACCTACAGGACGGTAGATCTCTAGATGTTGAACGAGGTGTGGCTTTGTTAGGGTTGGAGTGAAAACCTGCAGGACGGTAGATCTCTAGCTGTTGAAGGAGGTGTGGCTTTGTTAGGGTTGGAGTGAAAACCTGCAGGACGGTAGATCTCCAGGAACAAAATGGGGCAGCCCTGGTCTACCAGACTACTGAAGGAGTGATACACAGAGGAGGGGACTGAGAGAGAGAATGAGGGGACCGACAGGCGGATGCTGAGGGTGGAGGCGCAGGACACCCACCTTCCGGGTAGGCTTCGCGGCGCTGGTGAGCGGGGGGGCCCGGCTGGGCGGGGTGCTGCTTCTGTTTTTTGGGGGGCCGTTTCTGCATGACGGTGGCGCTCATGTTGCTGTCGGTGGACACGGGGCTGGACGGACGGTGGCCCGCAGGGGCCATGTGGTACTTCCGGGCTGAAGGGAGAGAGAGAGAGACGGAGACAGACGAGGCTTAGCAAAACAATGTCTGCCATTTTATAAGGGAGGGATTTTTTTTACTGATTTTAACAAAATGGCCGTCTCATACCCTATACATTGCAGCAAAAGGAAAGGTGCAGATTTTGAACGCTGACCCCCCCTCAGTTTCCCCAAACCCTGCCGCCGCCCACTTTACAAAATGGCTGTCTCATGCAGTATACATTGCAAAATGAAAGGTATGGATTCTGAACCCTAACCCACCCCCCTCAGTTCCCCCCCCACCCTCAGTTTCCCCACCCCCCCCCCCACATCCCGCTCCCCACTCCTCACTTCCATGCGCCCCCCCCCCCACCCCCTCACTGCCCGGGTTGGGCAGGTGCCTCCCCCAACCCCCCCCCCCCCCTCAGATTCCCCACCCCCTCCCGCTCCCCCCCCCCCCCCCCCCCTCACCTCCCGCTGCCCCCGGCTCGGGCGGGTGGCCGGGGTGCTTGGCGACCTTGAGGCCGGCGCACTCGGCGGCGGCGGCCACGGCCTGGGCGAAGTCGGCGTCGGTGAAGAAGGAGCCGTCGGAGGAGCTGACGGCGCTGGAGCGGCCGGAGGAGGCGTTGTCCTCCTCGGACGCGGAGCCCCAGCCGTTGATCATGGAGCCCGTCACGGAGCTCTCCAGGTCGCCCATGCTGGAGGCCGGGGTCTGCTCCAGCCCCCGCAGGAGGAGGCGCCGGGGGTGCAGCTGCTGCTGCTGCTGGTGGGGGTGCGGGTGCGGGTGCGGGTGGGTGTGGTGCGGGTGGTGAGGGTGGTGAGGGTGGTGGTGGTGGTGGTGGCGGTGCGCCTGGGCCACCTCCGCGTCCGTCTCGTCCCCTTCCTCCTCCTCCTCCTCCTCTTCCTCCATGCCGTCGGTGTCCAGCGCCAGGGGGCTGGAGATGTAGCCGTACGTGTGGGTGGGGGACAGGGGCCGCGGTGGGGGCGGGGGGCTCACGGTGTGACGTCTGAAAAAGGGGGGGGGGGGCACACAGGTTCACACCGATAAGCTGAGCACTGATACATACAATAATAATAATAATAATAATAGTAACAATTATAATAATAAAAGTAACAATAACAATAATAATAATAACAATAATAATAATAATCATAACAATAATAATCATAATAGTAATAATAACAATAATAAATGGATAACTTCTCCACAGAAATCCCCGTGGTTGCGGTGGGCGGGGCCGGTCACCTGCGGTCGTGAGGGGCGGGGCCCAGGTTGTCAGGGCTGTCCTGGAGCATGGGCTGCATCTCCTCCTGGGGCGAGGGCGTGAGCGTGGCCGTGGACTGGTGGCTGTAGGACACGGCGGCCGGGGAGGAGGCCGCCCCACGGACGGGCGGGGTGGGGCCCCTCTCCATCTCCTCCTCCTCCTCCTCTTCCTCCAGCTCGCCCGGCTGCAGGTACATCCGCGACGGCGGCATGGGGCACTGCATGTCCGCATCATAGCTGAGGGAGCAGTGGAGAACGAGTCTAAAAATCTACCACCGTACAGTGCTTACTCTGTCTATGATACCCTTAATGCATAGCTGTTTGAGCCAGTCCAGGTTTTCCTACATGCAGTGAGGGGAAACTGCCTGCTGTTTATACTATCCTGCTTATGGTATGATCTGGAATGGTGCTAAATGCAATGCATTAGGAAGTAGAACACATCAGGAACATATTTTGTGACACTGAAGAGACATAGTACGATAGGAGTCCGGTGATTTGTCGTGTGCGTGCGAGTTCACGTGCATGAATGTACTGGCATGTCTGTGCGTGCATACAAGTGTGTGTGCGTGTGTGCTTGTGCGTACGTGTGTGTATTTGTATGTACGTGTGCATGTGTAAGTGCAAGTGTGTGTATGCGTGTAAGTGTATAAGTGTGTGTATGTGTGTGTGCGTGTGTGTGTGCGCATCTCACCTCTCATCCATAGCTAAGGAGTACTCCTCTGTGGTTCTGCAGGGAGGGGGGTTGGCAGGGGGAGGGGGCAGCAGGTTGGCCCAGTTCATTGTGCTCTGTTTGGCCAGTTTTGGGGTTCGGCCTCCTTTCTTCGGACCCTGGCTCCCTGTGTAACCCCCAGTGACGAACAACAGCATCAGAAATGCACACAGCAGCACAGAACAAAAACACACACACACACACACACACACACACACAAAAACACACTCCCGTAATAATCACTGAATCATCACCGAATCCAAAACTGGGGGATAAATAAAGAAACCACTGGTGGATAAACAATATATGATAGAAAGGCAGTAATCTGGCTGGCACCGGTATAAAAAATGATGATCTCATGCGTCAGAGGACGACCGTTTAAATGGAAGCCACACTGTTATTCACGCAGCCAAAATGTACACGCGCATTATCTCTCAATTTGTAATTAATGTCCGAGATTCCATCAAAAAAACACAGCCATTTTTCAAAAGTAATAACAGAAAGCAGTAGAATAAAAGTGGGGGGGGGGGGGGGGGGGGGGGGGGGGGGGGGGGGGGCTGGTGAAAAAAAAAAAAAAAACCATCAGAGGCCAATTAACACCAACGAATTAGAACGGAGAGCCAATGAGCTGTGGTCTCCCGGTGCACCGGAGGCTCTTCCTTAATTACTTGAACTTCAAACACAATATAAAAATAGATAAGACGCATTACTGTGGCAGCCTTGCATGCTGTCTGGGATGCGTGTCGTTTGTCCTTGTCCAGAAACAAACTCTCTCACACACTCGGATGAAACCATCGCTGCGCTCGTCAGAGACGAAGGGGAGGGTAATTAATGGCCTCGCAATAAACCGTGAGAGGAGAAGAGCGACACCAAATGATCTGTCCTGGGACCGGCAGCTCCAAAAAAAAAAAAAAAACAATTATAAAAGAGCTTCACGTCCCAGGACTCTCACGCACACACACGAACACGCACACACGGATGCACACGCACAGACACACACGCGCACACACGCGCACACACCGCACGCACACACGCACACACACACACACAAATCCGAATAAACACCACTGAGATCTGTTACATGATAATCAGAGACGCATCAATAAAGTGCCTTTTTTTTCTTTCTTCCTATTATTTTTCTCAGACATCAGCATTTTTCCTTGTCTGGAGACAGCCTGCCATGTTCCACCCCCAGCCCCCCCCCACAAGATAGAATTATTTGGAAATTAGTCGAACAAGCATTTAAAGCGTTGTTTGTTTGTTCCTTTCACATGAATATGATTTATTGCCCGTCGGAGATGGATGTGATTTTGAAAGAGTCCACTGGGGCCGAATGTGATTACGTGGCTTTCAAAAGTTATAATGAGGGGAAATAAAACAGCGATGCACAACGCAGAGGCTCTTTCACAGCCAAGCAGCTCTAATGGGGAGACCATATAAGGCCAGCTGAGTTTTTTTTGCTAATAAAGACGGTTTTTTTTGCTAATAAAGGCCACGCTCACGGGCGGCAGTGTAGCACAGTGGGTAAGGAACTGGGCTTGAAACCGAAAGGTCATAGGTTCGATTCCTGGATAAGACACTGCCGTTGTACCCTTGAGCAAGGTACTTAACTGGAATTGCTTCAGTATATATCCAGCTGTATAAATGGATGCTATGTAAAAAAAAAAAAAAATTAAAAAAAAAGTTGTGTAAGTCGCTCTGGATAAGAGCGTCTGCTGAATGCCTGTAATGCAATGCTCACCAGACGTGCTGCTGCTGCCTCGGTCGGAGCTGTTGTAGGACCCCCCGGTGCTGAGCTCATGGGCCTGGCTGTAGGGGATAGTGGCGGGCAGGGGGCAGTCTCCACCTCTGTAGTGCTCTGTGGGGATTTCGGTCAACAGCAGAGGACAAGAGGAGTCAAATACGAGCGAGTACAAGACCACTGGGCCTCCCCAAAAACCCTGTTCGGTTTCCACAAAACATCTAAAACACGTAAAAATACACACTACACGGATGAAAGATAAGGTCAAGGGAGGAGAAGTAGAAAGTTAACAGCAGGACCCCTGTTGGGCAAGACTGAGACAGGTGATCTGGTTCAGACTACACAGAAGTAGATGCTAGGCAATGACATTACAGGGCCCACTCCAATAAGAGCAATGGCCACACCTGCATTTCAACACCGACAAACTAACTAAGAGCCAAATGTGATACAGCAAATGTGCGATATATATGCTAATGGCACACTACACCACACACAGGCTGGATGAGATGCATATGATGGTAAAGCACTAGCTTTTTTACCTTCTGTTGAATGGTGAACCTACAATGTTTTAAGGCTGAAATTACTACCTCATGTTTCTATGTGATTCACAATATACACTATATGACCAAAAGTATCTGGAAAACGCTTTGGTCTGGGACTGTTTTTCATGGATTGGGCTTGGCCCCTTAGTTCCAGTGAAGGGAAATCCTAATGCTACCGCGTACAATCACATTCTAGACGATTCTGTGCTTTCCTGTTGCAGCATGACAATGCCCCCGGGCATACAGTGAAGGTCCACATAGAAATGGTTTCGTCATGAACGATGTGGGAGAACTTGACTGGTCTGCACAGAGCCCTGACCTCAACCCCTTCGAAAACACCTCTGGGATCAATTGGAAAGCCAACTGTGAGCTTAATTGCCCAATCAGTGCCCAACCTCACTAATGCTCTTCTGGCTGAATGGAAGCAAATCCCTGTAGCAATGCTCCAACATCTAGCACAAATCCTTCCCAGAAGAGAGGAGGTTGTTATAGCAGTAAAGGGTGGACAAACTCCATATTAATGCCCATAATTTTGGATGAGATGTTGGATGTCAGGTGTCCACATACTTTCGGCCATGTAGTATATCTTCACATATTTCCTACCAGAGCAGTGGAGCTCATTCACTCAATTAGACTGTTTTGCATCACCAAGCAGCGCAGAATTAAATTTTTTATCCATGCATTTCTTAGCCAGGCAAAGTAAACTCAAGCAAGGACAGACAATTTAAGGGGAAAATGCACTAGAAAGATGTCAAAGAGAAGGGAAGGGCAGCGAATGAAAGCAGGAACATGTTTCTAATTCAGGAGGGAAGAGAGGATGGGTCCAACAGCCTCTGTGTGGTTATAATGGGCGTATTTCTCAAAGGTCAAGAAAGACCTGTTGCAGAGAGAGGGAGGTGAGGGGTGATGACAGACCTAGACCGGAAAAGACCCCTCGTTCACCTGACCCGCCAACTCACCCTTGTTCAACTTGTTCTGCTCCATGATGTTGTACTGCAGCTGTGATGTCACTTCCTGTTGCTTCTGCTGCGGGGCTGGGGCTGGCTTCCAGCAGTGCTTCTCGTTGAGGTCCCCGCCGCCGCTGCCGCCAACGCCGACGCCCCCTCCACTGCCTCCCCCGCACCCGCTGCCCCCTCCCCCCCCGCCACCCCGCTGTTGATGTTGTTGCTCATGATGCTGGACTGGATGAGCTGGGTGGTGGCGTAGGGGTGTGGGCTGACCCCCGGGGCTGACGAAACGCCCGTCCTTCAGGTTGGGGCTGTTGAAGGTCTTCATCTCGTTGATCTTGTTGGAGAGGTCCACGTCGCCGTACACGCCCGACTCTGGCACCATCAGGTTGGTCTGCTTGTTCTCCAGCTGGTTGTTGTAGTTGGCGATGCAGTCGGCTGGATGGACAGGCGTTGAGGAGGACAGGGAAAGGGGGGGGGCGTTTAGTGAAAAGAAGCATGAGTTCACCGTCCTTTGGAGGAGCCGTGTGAAATGGGGTCGGACCACAGGGGAGAGGCTTTTTCTGCTTTCACAAGGGCCTTACTTTTTTAAAATATCCATACTATTCATACAGTGTCTGACTGCACATAAAAAAATGAAGCCGTCCAATTACATTCACTGCACAAAAGACAGATGGCTCCTTTTCCCCCTCAGCCGGATAAAATGGAATTCGTTTTGGGCCGGCGTTAAACCTGACGTTATTATTTAAAGATGGTGAGTGACTGCAGCGCCATTGCGCCTGCTCTCTTCATCCTCTCTCTCTCTCTCTCTCTCTCTCTCTCTCTCTCTCAATAATGTTCACCTGCACGATCAACCCTCTAAATGACTTCTTCCGAGCTGGGAGGGGGTGGGGTGGGATGGGGGTGGGGGGGCTGGGTTGACATCGCTCGCACGGTCAGACGTTGAAACGCGGCGGTATCGGAGAGCGGGGGAACGAGCGGGAACGAGCGGCCCCTCCCCGTGTTCCACCGGCAGATCCAATTTTCCAAGCTCATAAAATATTTAAATCCTCAAAAGGTTTTGAGAAGCGAGCCAGGCCATAAAACACCAAGGACGGCCATAGGTGCAGGCGTGGGACGGGCTCCGGTTTCCAGGAAGCGGGGGACATCCGACACACTTCAAAGGTAGACGTAAAAAATGTTTAAATTGCGAGAGCAGGGACTCTACCCCTCCCCTCTCTGTCCCGTCTTCGAAAAACTGGCGAGGGTTAATTTCCGCAAAATTAAAGTTTTACACACAAGGTGAGTGGAAGGGCAAGCTTTTTAAGCAGGTTAGTGTCTTCCCTGTCATGCGGCAAGCGGGGATGGCATTTAACGCCTTATCCCTTCTTAAAGCAACTGTCATCGGCCTTTTGAAAATCGGCTGTGAAGTAAAGGTTAAGACAGCGTGCGATTACGAAAACAGGAAATAAGATGACGTGTTTAAATAAACGCTTTAAAATGGAGGGGGGGCGAGACAGAGCTGAGGTTTAGACGCGAAGAGACAGCAGGGATTTGACATCGCTTTCATAGGAAGGAGGAAGACTGCGGGATTCTGGAGAACGGAACACTAGGCAGCTTAAGCTCTGAGGTCACAAATATGTGCTTAGAATGTTCTTGACGGAACATTCTAATGCTGATGCACTAATCAGTACTGGCAACTGGAAGCAACGGAGCTCTAGAACACTGACTTACAATTCTGGAAAAAAACAAACAAACATTCCAAGAAAACCTACTCTTCAAAGGGATATAAACAGGAATGGTCAGGTTCTCTGGGAGGAGGTTTATAGTTTTTAAAAAAGCTGATGGGAAGGGGTGAGTTCCCAAGACTTAGAGGGATCACCTTTCCGAAGGGCCTGCCCTCCCTCCGTACCCCTGTTTGTTTAATCTTTTGGCTCCTTTCTGACAGGGGTCAAGTCTGGGTCAGGGGGTGCGCACAGGGGTCCCCCCCCCAGCAGTGGTGGGTGACCTCCACACCCTCTCTTCTGCACTGCTGCTGGCTCAGAGAGGGAGTCTTTCGCAGACTGGGCACTCAGCTCTTTTGTTTGTGACTCTGGCATCCTGAGCCAAGCTCAGTCCCTTTTGTTTCTGAAATGATGCTGCTGCTGCTGACTGGACTAAAAGACCACCTGGAAGAAAAAGTACAACTCTCTCTATCTCTTTCTCTCTGTCTCTATCTCTCGATCTCTGTCTCTCTATCTCTCTCTTTCTCTTGCTGTCTCTCTCACTGTTTCTATCTCCCTCTCCATGTCTGTCTCTCTCTCTTCTCCTTCATTCTCTACCTTCATTTGTCCTGTTCCATCACCCTTTTATCTCTCTCTCTGTCTTTCTTTCACCCTCTCTCTCTCTCTCTCTACCTCTCTCCATGCAGTGCTTGCAGGTGTTCCTCTCTCCCACGGCCACACAACACTGCAGTCCTGTCTTGACCTCTGTGGTTCTTCCACATTTCTTAAATAAGCGAGCACTTAGGGGGAATTACATTAGGGGCCATAACAACGGTATGGAAATCAGAAAGGCAATTCGATTAGCAGCGGAGTAAACCCATAAGCTCCTTCCAGCACGTTCTTTTTATGTCCTGCCTAAAACAGCCCCGCTCTAACCTCCAACAAATCAAAGAACTACCCCCCCCACCCCCCCCCCCCCCCCCCCCCCCCCCCCACCCTCGCCTGAATGTCAAGCACAGCTCCCTCCCCCAGAGGAGGACAGCGCTGTCCTCAAACCACACAGCTTGAGGACAACCTTGCACCTGTTTTAGGATTCCTGTCTCAGGATTCAGACACTCTGTCTTTGTCCAGGTGTTGATGATGAAGGAGGAAGTACGTTCTAGGTGAAGCGATTCTTCCACCTTAAATAGCCGTTATATTGACTTGATGGTCTAATTTTTTTTGCAAGGACACCATTACTCAACATATCCTAAAGGCTAAAGGCACCGTGGACATTATTTACTGAGCGTATATATAAATCGCCCTCTCAAAGATCATTTTTTTGTGTGCTAGGAAAAACCCAGCAAAAGCCTTTCCCCCGCATTGATTACCAAAACAATATGCACAGCACACATTTTCAGAAACTGAAATATTACACGCATCGGATCTAGACACTGCATAAACAGAGGTGAACTGCTGATAACCTTGAGAGCTGAAGCTAATGCAGACACCCCCAGTAGGACTTAGTGTCACAGAAATCCTCCAAACATGTTGTTTTTCCCCACGAGAACATGGAGTGTGTCTACTGTACGTAAGAGGGAATCATCGCTACAAGAACGCCACCAGCAAACCTGTTTCCCCCTATTCTCCGTATCCCCTGCCAAACTCAACTCTGGCCAGTGAGCGTGGTACTAGAAGCACGATGGCGTCCATTTGCTTTTGATTCAACCCAACTGATTTAACTGCCATTTTAGAGCTGGCCTGAAGGAATTCAGCATCCCACCATACTGTACTACTGCTGGGTAATGGCTAGCTTAAACCCCCTTGTTCAGCAGCAGGGGTTAAGCCACCCCCACCCCCACCCCACCCCCCAGATGGTGGGGGGGGGTCACTCACCGGGCCGGCTGTAGGTGGCCAGGTTGCTGTCGCTGTTCCCGTTGCTGGCGGTGCAGCAGTTGATGCTGCAGTCGTTGTGATTGGAGCAGGCGTTGGGCCAGGTGTCGGCCAGCCACTGCTGATTGGTCGCCTCCCCGATGTTCAGCAGTCCCGGCCTGTCGGAGCAACGCGGCGCAGATACAGTCAGCGGGGACACGGAGATTTCGGAATATGCGCTGAAATACAGCTGTGTGCTCAGCACAATGCCAACCAGTGTTCAGTCCCTGGAGATTAACCCCTGCACAAAGACGGTGGCTATTTATTGTTAAAAAGCACCTGGGACTAATTTATTAGAAACGTAGTGCTTGACTGTATATACTTTCAGCCTTGAAAGACCTACTGGATTGTGCATAGGCGTATAAAATATGCACCCACTGCCTCCAAGTTACATCAATTATGTGGAGATAAATCTACACATTTCACACATTTGTTGCAAAAAAGATCATCATTTGTCAAAAAGGTTTCTCAAGGTTTGTTTTTTTTTCTCCCTCAATTACAGGCGAAGGACAACCCACCCTGCATCCATATTTATTTTTGCTTTATTCAGACAGGTATAAAAACAGAAAGGGTAAGAGAGAGAGAAGGGAGCGCAGCTGAGATTCTGCCATGCTGGAGTCTGAACCCCTGCCTGCGCAGTTAAAATCTCACACAGCTCGAGAGTCGGGTCCCCCGTGGACGAATACACACAAACACCGCTTAGAGCAAACATACTTCTGCCTTCGGGTAAATCCGGAATTACATTTCAATTCATTCACTGAAGATTATGTAAATACTATATAATTACGAATTATGTAAACAAACGCCTTACAAAAATAATACGTACATTAAATGTAATTAATTGTGCATTAAATGTAATTAATTCACCCTAAGACATATGTGTTTGTCCGCGCCTGAGGAAAATATCTTTCATACGATGCCAATGGCTCCTCCTGCTGCTGCTGCATGTGCAGGCGGCACTGGCTGAGGAAGGGTGAGGGCTTGTGAGAGCGTGTCAGCCTTCCGGAATGTTCCAGTAAACCCCCCCCCCCCCCCCCCCCCAACGTGCGCTCTACCCCCCCAGCTGCCCAAATCTCCTCGTCTCCGGGCGTGCAGTGCAGTGCATTGTGGGACTCGTGGATAAATAGATTTGTTTGTGCCTGACTAGCTCCCGGGGCTGACGAACGACATTAGGGAGGCCCGAGCCCTTGGTGAGCACCACAGCGTGAAGTTCGGCGGCCAGCGTACCGCGCGCGGACGAGTTAAAAAAAAAAAAAAACAAAAAAAAAAAACAGACGCTATGAATGCTGGGAAATGTTCGTCGGCGTCCGCCGGAGGGGTCTCGCTTACTGGGCTCTGTAGCGCGCCTCTGCGTCCGAAAGCAGGGAAAAGGCTGAGAAAAGTGCACTTCAGGAGCGGACTCCGCCAAAATCCACAGCAGATCAAACGGGGCAATAAATACTCTAAAATGACTTTTGTAGCACCGAGGGATAACTGCCCTGACAATGACACACTGATGTTGTTTCAATAGAGCCGCGTATTTCAGAAACCTCTCGTGGGCCTGACTGCTCAAAGTCAAGTACAAAAAAAGCTGTGAGCCGATGTACGCTTAACAAGGCTGACAAAAAAAAAAAAAAACAAAGCTCCATTTCTCTCTCCGTCCCCTCCTTGCACCTCTTCTCCCTCCTTCCCCCTCTCTCTCTCTCTCTCTCTCGCATCCGACGTTCACAAGAAGCTGACTCCGCACTTCTGCTCCTTCACATCCTAACTGACAGATCTGAAATCTGAAGCCCTAAATATCTCTCTCTCTCACACACACACTCACACACACACACTCTCACTAAAGGGAATATTCTGAGTATCTGAAGCAGAGACGAGGCACTGTTTGAGCATTGCCTCTCAGATTTCCCACAAAGCACCACACGTTTCACAGAAAGCCTTCTCCCCCCCCCCACCAAGTCCAACCCCAGGGTCTATTTCTGCTGTTGGCACCAAAACAATGTCCTTCCAGCTCACTATTAAACAACCGCAGTCAAATGAATAACCCAAAAAAAAAAAAGAAAAAGCACCTGAAGTCAAAGTGCGATTTGTCTTCAGGAGATCAATAAACCTTCCAGCGCACAGACAGCCGCTGGGATTGGGCACGGCCCCGGGGGTGCTCAGCGGGCAGGACGCACACCCCGCCTTCCTGCCGAAAGCCGAGGAGGCCGAGGCGGGACGGTGTGGTGGGGACGTGAGGCGGGACCCTGACGTTCCCGCGTCGCAGGCGAAATCAGCGGGTCACTTTCGCAGGCGCAAGCGCCAGAGACAGATTAGCACGAGCGTTTCGGCACGAACCCGTTCGGTAAGCATGCGCTGTTTTACGACACCAAGACCAGGATGCTGAAGGGCGCGCCAATGAATGTGCGTGTGCGTTTGTGTGCGCGCGTGTGTGTCTGTGTGTAGGTGTGTGGGCCTGTGTGTTTTGTGTGTGGGTGTGTGCGTCTGTGCGTGTGTGTTTACGTGTGGGTGTGTGCGCCTGTGTGTTTGTGTTTTGTGTGTGTGTGTCTGTGCCTGTGTGTTTAGTGTGTGTTTAGTGTGTGGGTGTGTGTGGGCCTGTGTGTTTTGTGTGTGGGTGTGTGCGTCCGTGCGTCTGTGTTTGTGTGTGGGTATGTGCGCCTGTGTGTTTGTGTTTTGTGTGTGTGTCTGCGCCTGTGTGTTTAGTGTGTGGGTGTGTGCGCCTGTGCCAGTGTGTTTGTGTGTGGGTGTGTGCGTCTGTGCGTGTGTGTTTGTGTGTGGGTGTGTGCGCCTGTGTGTTTGTGTTTTGTGTGTGTGGGCCTGTGTGTTTAGTGTGTGGGTGTGTGCGCCTGTGTGTTTATGTTTTGTGTGTGGGTATGTGCGCCTGTGCCTGTGTGTTTTGTGTGTGGGTATGTGCGCCTGGGCCTGTGTGTTTAGTGTGTGGGTGTGTGCGCCTGTGCCAGTGTGTGGGTGTGTGCATGCGAGTGTGTGCCAGTACGTGTGTGTTCGTGTTGCGTGTAACGGGAGGGGGGGAAACATGACTTTCGGCTTTTCACGGACATATTTCTTTTGACTCGAAGCACGGACTGCACTCTCCTGAAACTCCGGCTATTCACCCACAGGTATGACCAACACCACCGCGGGTGTCAGCTCGCTCAGGGTGGGAAGGAGGTTTTCACAGACGGGCTGGTCTTTTGTCTCGGATTGTGTCCTTCCCCCCCTCCCATTTGACTGCGCCACAGTGGGGTCTAAAGGTAGGCAAAGCACTCCCCCTGGTGTCCGCGCGAGGGAAGTGCAGGGCCGCTCCCACTTCTGTTGTCTCTCTCGTTCAGTCTCGAGCGCTTGCTTGCGAGTCTCAGCTCCCTTTATTTTCTCTCTCCAAGCTCTCTCTTTCATCATCCCTCTATCTTTTCCCCGACTTCCTTCCACCAATGCGGCTGTGCAGTGAGTGAGCGCATACATCGGTCTGAAAACTCTTACGAGCAGACCGGGACTTCAACTTCAGTTTCAATTAAATTATTTTCAAACGGGGTTTCACAGACATTACAGCTTCGTTAGGCATAGCATAGCATAGCAAAGCAAACACTGTACGTATGCACAGAGAGAACAACATTAGAAGCATAAACAACATTTAATTATATGTGTTGGTGCACGCACACACTCCACCCACAGACATGCACGGACACACAAAAACACAATGAATCTTAAAACCTTATCTTATCTTAAAAATCTTTAAAATATTGCAGATTTTTAACTGGGTAATCTCTGTGTCAAAACCTAACAATGACTTCAGTTTTGTTTCTATACAAAAACTGTGTCTTGGTCACTGAGTGTGAACTTAATTTCAATACATCATGCTAAATTAACGCATACAAGATGAAAGTTTATCCAGAGATTTGAGTTAATTTGTTTTTCCAAACCAAGATCTGTTCTTTAAATTGGTTTTGTTAGGTTTTGGCTCAAGGCTCAATGATTTCAGTGTGGCCATAATGAGCCTCCAAGCCATTTGCCCCAGGGGATCATGGTCCTGGTATAACTGGTTGCTCACCAGGATTTTGTATTTGAGCATTAGACCCATTAGACCCACCTGCACTGGAACTTGGGTTAAATAATAATTCCTCCCCACCTCAGCTATTGCATGGAGAGCCTTCTGGCACAAAATGGCTGCCATGTGTATCATCGCGATGAATGCCACACTGATGGGGATGACTGATATGTGCTTAATGCTCCATTTTAAAGCACTGTGACACCTTGCAAAGCACCAAAATGCGTTATTATCACTTGCGATTATTACTACTACTTCTTATTAATGGATTATTTTTTTGTAATGTGAATACGCAGAAGAAAAAGGCGAGGCTTTTGCAGACATCATATCATGTGATCCTGTGACAGGATTTTGTCCCAATTACTGAAGCTGGAGTGGGACAGAAGGCTGCAAGTCCATATTTCACTCTTTCATAATTATATGGGCATAATAATTGACTACAGACAATGATACAGGTTTTACAGTTGTTGCTGTTTTTGCGAATGTAGTGGGTGTTTAATGTTTCCAATGCACTCTGCACTGAATACCCTCAGCCTTTTCCTGAGGGGATATATTAGTTTATTTATAGACTCTCTCTCTCTCTCTCTCTCTCTCTCTCTCCCACACACACACACACGGACGCATAAGCACACAGAAAATGTTAGGGGCACTGTTCTGTTTTGTAACGTCTCCTTCCGAGAAATTAACATATATTTTATTTTAATTATTAAATCCCAAAATTAATGAACTATATATGCTTACACTACTTTAACAATAATAATAATAGTAATTCTTCATATTTTCATTACTGCAGTAAGCAATTACAATCTGTTCAATATCATATAATGGAATATGCATCACGCTGGAATTTCATCTAACGTACTCAATTTAATCAAGTTGGCAGAGCTGAGCGAAGGACAAATTGATGTAATTTCTGTACGCAGAACAATTTCAATTTAAGTTCAGAACTGCAAAATCTGTGAAAAACGCATGCTTCAGTAAACCGCACACAAATGCACTGAAATAATTACAAAGAGTGCAGATATCGAGCACGACATGGCTAGAAAAATGAAATATGAATACTGCACATGCCACACAATCACTGAGGTCACACACAGTACAGACAGAACGACAGACACACAATCGTTAGCAGATTACACGGCAGCACAGACGGTACGACACGCATGGTATCTCTCACCTCCCAGCACTGCTTACAGCTTCCCCCCCTCTCTGATAGGACACTGGAACAGAAGAGAGAGATGTTTCAGTCATGTGACAGACAGACAGACAGGCAGACAGACAGACACTCAGAGCACCCACACAGGCAAAGGTTACACTACATTACATTTATTTAGCAGACGCTTTTGTCCAAAGCGAACATTCAAAAGTGCACATCAAGGTCACTGGAACAACTACTCATTTTGTACAGAGAGGTGATTGACAGCTACAGACAGGAGGCCAGGACACCCCCATCCCAGTGAGCTCCGCCCCCCACCCATCCACCGACTCCTCCACGGGCCTCGGCTGCACCACCCAGGTCAAAAACACACACACATGGTCCGCATCACGCGCACGGTCATCAACGCCGTATCGGGTTCAAAGCCGCACGCATGCAGGGCGCCTTGAAAAACAGGCGTGGGCAGAGCGTGTGTGTGTGTGTGTGTGTGTGTGCGTGTGTGCGTGTGTGTGTGTGTGTGTGTGTGTGTGTGTGTGTGTGTGTGTGTGTGCGTGCTCGCGCTGCACTCAAATCGGCCCGTGTTAGCCCAGTGAGGCTAGCGTCACTCAGACGTGTGTGGGGGTGGGGGTGTGGGGGGGGGTGGGTGTTGGGGTGGGGGTGCGTGGGGATGTATGGGGGGGGGGTAAGAGGCTTAGCGTCGCCGTACAGGGCGCTGCAGTCCTGTGGCATCGCTGACTGGCGATTGAAGCTCGGCTCAGAGGAAGTTGGGGTCTTTCAAGACGCTTTTAAGCCGACGGTGTGCGGAGGAGAGATAAACTCGCACTTTAATTACAATCTCTTTTAGGGAGAGGGGATTTAAAGCAACAGCAAGGTTTCTCGCTTTTACTCCCGAGCAGGAAGCGGCAGCAGACTTGCTTCGTAGGTGCAAATCCCAAACGCAGAGTTTTCAACATAATAAATTTAAAAAAGGTTTAAAAATACAAATCCATGCTGAATCGAGCAGCACCTCTCTCCCCCCATCACGATTCCTGAAAATTTAAAAAATGCACAATGACATCCAAAGTCCGGCAGGCTCAGAGGCAAACGGTCACAGACGTGCCACAGGTGCGGGGAAAAAGGAGAGATTACACGTGTGCGCGCATGGGACAGCCAGGGGTGAAAGACGCCGGCCCCAAAAAAAAGGAACCTGACAGATAAGCTTCAGCCCGAACCTGCACCTAAAGTGCGTATAAAAACCGGAGCTCAGCACAATGAGGGCATTAGACGCGATCCGGGGGCCCCCGAAGGCAGGGGCCCGAGACACAAACAATAACCCTCCCGGTTCAGGCACATCCTCAGCTGTGCGCAGAGAGAGAGAGAGAGAGAGAGAGAGAGAGAGGGGGGGATTAAGTCCCTCTAACCACAGCGTTCCCACAGCTCGTCCCCGCCTGCCTCTGACAGCGAGCGCAGCTACGCGACAAGTGCTGACACGGTGCCCACAACACACCTGAGAGGAAGGGGGGGGGGGAGAGGGAGAGAGGGAGAGAGAGAGGGAGGGAGAGAGAGAAAGAGAGAGGGGAAGGAGAGGGAGAGAGGAGAAAGGGAGAAAGAGGGAGAGAGAGGGGGGAGAGGAAGAGCGACAAATAGACAGGGACAGACAAAAAGACAGAGTACGTGCTGTATGTATGTATGTATACGTATGTACGTGTAAGTATATATATGTGTATGTGTGTGTTTAGATATATATGAGTATATACATGTGTATGTGGAATTCTATTAATCATCTTTCAATATATATTAGATTTTTGTCATTTCTTATTTTTTATTAACGTACTGTTTGTCAAGCTGTTTATTAAACTTTGGCAACACAATGCTATTTGTCATGCCAACAAAGTTCCATTTGAATTTAATTGAAGAGAGAGAGTGAAAGAATGAGAGAGTGAAAGAGAGAGGGAGAGAGAGAGAGAGAGGGAGAGATAGAGAGAGAGAGAGAGAGAGAGGGAGAGATAGAGAGAGAGAGAGAGAGAGAGAGAGAGAGAGAGAGAGAAAACGCTGCTCTTTTTCCCCCCTCCTCTCTCCCTGGAATGTGAGTGTCGCTCCAGTTCACGGCCGCTGCACGGCTCCCTCTCCTCGGCCCAGACTCTCTAATTGGGACATGTGAGCTCTCGCGTGTCAGACTCCTAAACCCGATCCGAGGAGCGGCGGGGCTTTGATCCGGCCGCCGAGCGCTTCAGCGCATCCTCGGCAGCGCGTCCCGCTCCCCTCTTCAAGTGTTTTAGGGCCCGGCGCCCCGGACGACTCGGGAGGAGGAACATCTCCTTTGATATTTCCTTAAATCTTCTGACCGGATTTTCTCTCCCTCTCGCCCTCTCCCTCCCTCTCCGGGCACGGGCGTGTATTTTTAAACGGGGGGCGTCCCGCTCCAGTACGCTCGTTTGCCATCCGAAGCGGAGCCGCAGCGCTGTCAGAGGGAGAGCAGCTGGGCTTCTTTAAAAGCAGAGGCAGAAACTTTAAACTTTCGCTCTTAAAGTTGAGAGAGAGAGGAGGATGGAGAGAGAGAGAGGAATAAAAGCACAGAGCTGCTGATGTACAGTGAGGAGGCCAAGGGGGGGTGCAGTACATACCTGTTGGGGTGAAGGTGAAGGAGGGAACTGCATGGTCCAGGTAGAGTGCAGAGGGGGAGAGAGAGAGAGAGAGAGAGAGAGAGAGAGAGAGTTGTTACTGTCAGAAAAATACCCCAATGACTGAATGAATGCACAATACCTGAAGTACAAAGTAAATACCACACACACACACACATACAGATACACACACGCACGCACAAACACACACAGACAGACACACAAACACACACACTCATACAGACACACGCACGCACGGACAAACACACACACACTTGCACACACAATGAGAGAGAGGAAACAACGACCAGCCAAATAAAACCCTCTTTTCCCCATCCCTTTCTTTCAGTAAGCTGTTTTCCTCTCGTTAGCCGTTGATGATGATGGCCACCACGTTCTGCCCCTCTTCTCCCTCCATCTGGCATGCTACGTCTCTCAGGCTCAGTAAAGTGTCTCTCTTTGACTTTGATATCCACCCACATGGTCAGGGACCCCCTGCTGGGGACGGCGAGTCCGGAGGCAGCTGCCGTTTCCACTCCGGTCCCAGGCTTCTAGAGGCCTGCTGGACGCAGGTCACTGGCGAGGTCGCGTCTCACATTGCCTGCGTTGCCGCGGAAACGTCTCAATTACCGGCGCTCTCCCTCCTCCACCCCCCCGAAAAACGGCGGGAGAGATGGAGAGAGAGCGCGACCGCGAGGCGTTCCGTTCATTCGCTCTGCCGACGCAGACGTACGCGCGCTGGAGCAGGGGGTCACATGGGTCGGTCCTTCCGAGAACCCGTCATGTGACTGTTTTTCAGGAACGCGGCGATGCACGGCCCTGGCGCTCCACCCCACGCCAGCGGCGGCTTCTTTCGTGATGCGTCAGAACGGAGACCGCCCCCCCCCCCCCGGCGCAGGACCGCAGGCTAACCGTCGGCTCTGTGGGCGCGGGGCTCTGCGCGCTTCCTCGTTTAGACTCGTTAAGGGAAAAGCAAGCTCTTAAATTCGCTGAGCGATGCCACCTCAAGGCCCCACGCTGCTCAGCCTTTATTGTTTTGTTTCCCTGCGAGGCCGGAGGCTAATGAAGAGATCAGGCTTCTGAACGCATCGCACACGGCGCCATCGCTCAGCCTGTTTACCGGACGGCCCGCCCTGAGGCTGAGAGGAGCTGACGCCCGGCGCGCCGGGGCGCTACGTGAGAAATGCTAACGCGATGGAAATGAATCTAATCACCGTGGCGACGCCGCGTGTCACCAGCGCTCGCTCCCCCTCTCTAAGTGCCTCTGAGGCCACGGCGCCCTGCGTCAATGCGGATCTGCACAGGAACTGCAGCAGCAGAGCACAGGTGAAGACACACACACACACGCACATACACACGCATACACACATACACACACACACACGTACGCACATACACAAACACACACACACACACACGCACACACGCACAAGCACACGCACACATGCACATACACACACACAAGCACATACACACACACACACACACACATACACACACGCTCACACACGCACATACACACACGTACGCACATACACAAACACACACAGGCAGATACACACACACACACACACATACACACACACACGCACAAGCACATACACACACACACACACGCACACATGCACATACACACACACATGCACATACACACACACACACACATACACACACGCACATACACACGTGCACACAAACACACTCGCTCACATGCACACACACACGCAGGCACAAACACACACTCGCACACATGCACACTCGCGTACACACACACACACACACACACTTGCACACCCGTGCACACACACACACACACACACATGCACGCTCATTCTCAAAACCAAGCATGTGCCTCCTCCCCTGCCCCACTCCACTCGACCCCATCTCTGACGTCAGAGCCTTCCTTCATGTGGTCACAATTACACCCTTTTCCCTGCTCCTCACGGAAAGCTCATCGCTACCATTTCCCACGAAGGCTGGATCTATACTCAACCCACACCCCCTCCACCGGTATGTGCATGCGCCCAAGGCCCATGACCAAACAGCCCCCCCCCCCCCCCCCCCCCGCCTTCAGCAAGCTCTAAAAGAGAACTCATTTCAGACAGAGCCACCTTGCACTCGGTGGCAGGGAAATATGACATTTGGGGCACATCCTTCAAGAAACTGTCAGTCTGTGCTGTTGTCGTGCCATGTCCCCTCCCCTCGGGGGTGGTGCTGGGGTGAGTCACAGGGAGAGAGAGAGAAGGCAAGGGGATAAATTTCAATGACGGGTTGCAGGATCCCTGGGCGTCCATTACCAAGCATTGGGTGGAGGAGCTGCAGTAATTTCTGTGCTGGCGAGGACCTTAGGAATGTTCCGGAAACACAGCCGCCTTTTCCCTCGCTGCCGTTTGTTTTTCCAGTGGCTGACAGGGTGAACAAACACTCACAACAGATCCGAATAAACAACAACAAAAAAGAGAAAGGCAAACTCGGCAAAGTCTTGGCCCTGGAGTTCGATCCCTGCCCCTATAACCTAGGCCTCCTTCCACGCCTCTCTCTCCTCCTCCTCCCCTCGACTCCTCACACAACCAGGGAGGCCTGTGTAAAAGCAGCCATTATCCTGCTTAGCCCTGCTTAGCCTTAGCCTTCAGGAAGGAAAGCTCAACCACAGAGGGAGGGAGCAACAGCTGCGTCGCAGTGAGACGCTAAACCGGGGACGCTAACCCCCCCCCCCCCCCCCCCAAAAAACCCCCCAAAAAAACACATCTAATTGCAGCCTGGATACTCCATACATTGTATATTGTGGGCAGGAGTTTGAGTTGTTGTGCAGCCAGTCCACAGTGCTACAGTGGTGCAGGCTCAGTGCACTTCCACAGACTGCATTCATGCAGACCAGCCATGGGGAGAACTGGCACAGACTCCACTCATCCTCTCTGCTCTGGGATTGGCTTAGCTGCAGACACAGAGGGTGGACAGGACCATCCAGATGCGATACAGGTCGGCTAACCTGCACACACTCAGCTCGGCACCGATCCTGATGAAAGCCGTTGGCCCCCTGGTCCCTGATTATCTTTCGGGAGAGGATAAATCTCGCCCCCCCCCCCCAACAGAGTCTGAAAGCTCTAGATCACATGACACAGTGACCTCCCCCGGGCTGGGGGGGGGGGGGAACTGAAGGGACCTTCACTGCTAATTACGCAATGGGGGCTGTGAGCGGTTTGGAGATCTCCAGCCACTCCAGATAAAGACATAAGTGCCGAAAATGACAGTGTCCCGGCAGAAGGCAGAAGATCGGTGACCTGACTGAAACTGAGGGCGGGCAGCAGCCGTGGCGGGTGGCAGTGCCAGCATGCCCCCCCTGCGCCCCCTTATCCTGTGCCACCGAAGAGCTTCTGTTCTCTGGGGGGCCCGCAAGCAGTCATTGAATCCCCACACCTGTGACTGAATGGGTCTCACAGATAACTCACTGGGTACCATAATCTCTCTCTCTCTCTCTCTCTCTCTCTCTGCCCTCCATCTTCCCTCCTCTCTCTCCACACCCCCCCCCCCCCCCCCACCATCTTTAAAACCCAGAATAATTACGGGTGTAAAAATACCGCACAATGAAGAGGAAAGAACGGCAAACGCACTGGGACAGGTTTGGGGCGCAGCCAGGATCAGGGGGTGTAATTTGTTCAGTACGAGAGCAGAATGTGGAATTTCATGTCTAAAACGTGTTACCACTTTTGTTGGGGGGGGGGGGGGGGATTTTGACGATCAGGCTCGGCTGTGAGCTCTCTCCTCCTCCCTGTTAAACTAATGGGGCTCACAGCACAGGGTAGCGCTGCTCAGCACGGGGGGGGGGGGGGGGGGGGGGGGGGAGACAGTTTTATATATACAGCACATCGGCGCGCGGCTCAAACTGTCTGCCAGTGCGGAGTTCTGTCGTTTCAGCAGACGGGTGGATGATGAAGGGAGCTTCGTTCTCCTCCAGCCCCGGGCGTACAGACTCCGACTTCAAATGGCTTTTCTGTTGCTGCGAAGATTCCTGCTCATAGGGCGCTCGCAATATCAGCACGTCCTTGCTAAATGATTCATAACAAGATGCTCTCTCTCTCTGTCTCTCTCGCCCCGTCTCTCTCACTCTCTACTTTCCCCCTGCCTCCCTCTCCCTCCTCCTCTCTTTACCTCCCTCCTTTCCAAGATGAAGAGTTTTTTTTTTCCCCCCTCTCTACTTAGACCACATTCACATCAGTGAGAACACTTCAAACACATCGTCATAGAAACTGTTGGGAGCATGAAATGAAACAGAATGGAAAACCTGCCCCCTTTTTTTTTTTATAAGGGAGATTTCTTGCTGAAGTCAAAGGCATTTTTTCAGCTTCAACCATTTTAAAACTCCTTTCAACCGCAAGAGAAACTTTGAAATGACATATGGGTATTTCCACAGAGGCTTGTCTGAAATTAGCAAACAACACAGGTGCACAAGACATAAAAGTGGACAAAAAAACTGCACTACAGACTACAGGTGCAGTGAATCCTCCAAAATGAGCACAGGGACCTAATGTCCATAGGAGAGGAACAGGTGAGATATGGCTAAATGAAGGCATGTTTCTCTCTCTCTCCCTCTCTCTCTCACTCTCTCTCTCTCTCACACACACACACACACACACACACACACACAGATGTAGACCTAATTTCAACTTTGGGGGGACAACCAACAAGAATTTTTTTTAGAGGGACACTAACAGTACCACCCCATAGAGCATGAGTTTTGATGTTTCGTGAAGTTCACATCCATACATGGACACACAGACACACACACACACATGCACACGCACCCACAGTCACACGCACACACACAAACGCACACTCACACACACACACACGCACGGACCAATGTGACCTCGCGACCCTTGACCCCCACCCTCACCCTTGCGGATGCCGGCGTAGCTGCTGCTCAGGCCGCTCCTCTTCTTGCGGTGGCGGTACAGCCAGATGCTGAACACCATGAGGATGATCCAGCAGGCCGCGCCGATGCCCGCGATGAAGGCCGGCTGCTTCACCACGTCCGAGATCTGCTGGGACAGCGTGTTCTCCTCGGGCTGCCCGCTCTCCATCATCCGCCCTGAAGAGTCTGGGGACGGGGAGGAGAGAGAGAGAGAGAGGAGAGGAGAGGAGAGAGAGAGAGAGAGAGAGGGAGAGGAGAGGAGAGGAGAGGAGGAGAGGAGAGGAGAGAGAGAGGAGAGAGAGAGAGAGAGGAGAAAGGAGAAGGAGAGGAGAGAGAGAGAGAGGAGAGGAGAGGAGAGGAGAGGAGAGGAGAGGAGGGGAGGAGGGGAGGGGAGGGGAGGTAGAGGAGAGAAGAGAGAGAGAGAGAGAGAGGAGAGGAGAGAGGAGAGGAAAGAGAGAGGAAGAGAAGAGAGGAGAGAGGAAAGGAGAGGACAGGAGAGGAGGGGAGGGGATAAACGAAAAGAAACAGAGGTGAGGGATTGAAGGGCAAAGGGACAAAAAGAGAAGACAGCAGAACGAAGGACGGACGAGGGGAGGTGTGAGGACGGAGGGGGTATGAAAGAGGGATGAAAGAGAGAGGAGAAAAACGCAGGCGTCATTCAGAGCGTTAGACCGGCGAGCGGAGGCCGGGCCTGCCGAGGCACACTGACACTCAGCAGAGCGGCGGCACTGACGGAAGCAAGGCCGTCGCCGGGCACGGGGAGAGCGCTCTCTCCCTCCTTTCTCTCGCTCCTTTCATCTCTGCAGGTTTGAGAACCAGGGCCGTGCGGTTTAGAGGGAGACAAAAAAAAAACCACAGCCGCCATCTTTTCTAAAGCAGAGACGGCTCGTGCGTGGGCGAGCTTCTGGAACAGGAAGCGTCTGAACTTGGCCTTCGCAAGCAAACAGAAGAAAAAAAAACGAATGTGGATTTTTAAATAAATAAAAAAACGGCGGGCAGGGCAACGGTTCGACGGCGGGGCGAGCGGACGTGTGATTGAGCACGGCCCGCGGCTCCCCGTAAATAATTAACCTGAAAGGCGGTTATTTCCGAAAACCGCGATCGTTTTGAACGCCGCGCGCTATCCAGGAGTGAATTTCCGTCGGGGAGTCAGCAGCCGGGGCACCTCCACGGTGACCACCCCCCCCCGACGCGGCCGCGCTCGGCCGAGGCTGAGCACGCAGGGCCCGCGATCCCGCCGCCTCCTCCAGGGCAGCGCGTGGGCGTTCGGGTTCGGCCAGGGCCCTGTGGAGCCCGCCCCCTCCGTGTATTAAGACGTTAAACCAATATTCTGGGCGCTTTAGAGGAGCCCCAACAAGCCCCAGTGGGTGTACGGAGCATCCAAAATGAACCTTTTATTGACAGGGAACTGATTGGGAGTCGCAAGTTAGGAGCAGACATGTCGGCCATTTTGGGGCGTATGAGAGTTCACATTGAAGCCTACAAGGACTGATGAGAATACGATCAGGAACTCCAACTATATAAGATACACAAAGGAATAACATTAAAAGTACATTATGTGTGCTTATATATGCTCCCTTTTAATGCAATTGCCTGAAACCAAGAGATGCGTGCATGGCTTTGAACTCATTTAACATTATCTCTCGCTACTCAAAAATGCATTTAAAAGGAATAAGCATAACCAACCAATCAGACCAACACCTCCCACCAGCAAATGCGCTTCTCTTGATCAGCCTTTCTCTGTTTTTCTTTCAATCTTTCACTCCTTTCCGCATAAAAGCAGCTCAATTATCCTGCTTCAGACATTTTTTCTTTCTTTCAGTCTTCCAGGTCTTTCTTTCTTTTGTTCTTCTCTCTGTGTCTTTTTGTTTCATGTTGCAGCCACTCTAATCTTTCTCGCATGCCAGCAGTCAGCCAGAGGCAAACAGGTTTTCCAAAGATCTGCAGAAGGTTTTCCACCACCCTCGAACCCCCTCCCGCCACCCCCACCACCACCCCCGACCCCCGCCCCTCCCTCCCCAGACGGGGCCCGAATATCTGCTGATGTCACGGCTGTTCTTCACGGGGGAAGGCCAAGCGCCACGGCACTTACTAAAGAGACCCAGGCAAGTGGAGTTCACACCAGAACCACTACGACACACCACGACTCCTCCCCGTATCCCAGAAGCCACTAGGGCATCGGGGCATGGCAGGAGCCGCACTTACCTCTAGTTTCCTCCCACTCTATTCCTCTTTTCCTCAGAGTAAGGAGAATGGAGTTATTTTTCTGTATTTTTTTTTTTTACAGAGAGGGTGTGATTGAGGAGAGTGGCTGGCCCTTTTCCCCTCTTTTCCCCCACAGACTCTGAAAAGGCCCCAATCAGGCGCACCTGAAGCCGGGCAGCAGTCATGCCGGACCCCCTGTCTGGACAGGTACTTAACAGGGGTGAATCAGGAAACCGGGCACATCGGAGCGGAGCGGCGGGCTTCTCTCTCACGACGGGCGGACTCCGCCAACAATTCCATTTTCCCGGCGCTTACGGGGAGAGGAGGGGAGCGGGACGAGGTGGCAGGTGAGACCCCGGGCTCGCCGTGTAACGGCCCCAAACCTCGCCTCCTGTGAGCTAGCCACCGCTCAATCACTTCCCCTGTCACTCAATCACTTCCTGTCAGGTAAGGAGACCGGGCTCACTAAGGCGGTGCTCGCTCGCCCGCTCGGTCCAGCGGCACAGCGAGCGCTAATGGCGGTCCTGGAACCCAAGCTGCGGCTCTGACGCGGTTCGGTGTGAAGTCCAAAAATCCCAAAATCCTCTCTAAACTGATTATAAACGGGCCGGTAGGCCGGAGAGCCAAAGAGCACTGAAAAGCCGGCCTATGAATGGTGAGAAAATGACTCTGACTACGCAGGGAAAGGGAGAAACTCAGCGCTATTTAAAGGGGAACACTACAACCGTCTTAGCCAGTCCTAGTCATCAAGGTGAAACATCAACGGAAACTCAGGTGATTTCCATTATCGCACCTGCATGTTTAACAAGATCTCAACAGGTAACGGGGAAACCAGGCGGGAACCAGCTTGTGGGAAATACCCTGCTCCAAACCATGTTTCCGTGATAACCAAATACATAATTAAAAACATTTATCAGAGCTCCGTTTGAGTGTGGCAAACATCAAATCCAGAGAATTTACAGCCTTTTTTCCCCACTGATATGTGCCAATGAGGTGATACAGTCAAGACTTGCCAATAAAGGAAGAATATTTCACTTGTACAGCAAGGGCAACTCAAGTTAATATTTTCTACTCAGAGAAAAAAAAGCATTTTAAGTCTCATTACAAAATTAAAACCCTTGTTAAGACAGACTTTTTTTTGCAGTGTACCTGTACATGCAGTGTACTCCTTTTCACCAAACATATAATGGACAGAGCATGAAACTGCCCACTGACTGTTCCCTGTACAAGCGAGGAGGCCAATTAGCTGCAGAGCGAGAGCAGTGTGTTAAGCTGACAGTGGTGTGAAGAGCTATATTTACTGTATGTGGCAGGTGATGTGTGGACAGCGAGGGGGGAACACGATCTCTCACCAGGTGGAAGGTGATGTCACCGCGAGGGAGGAGGGAGGGAGGGAGGGAGGGATGGACGGACATACGAATGGACGAATGGACAGATGGACGGGACGCACTCACCCAGCTTGGAAGAAGGTGACCTCGCTCTTGACCCCCGGGCCGGCGCCGGTGCTGGCCGCCACCTCCACGCTGTACCGGACCCCCGGGGAGAGGCTGGGGATCAGAACGGAGAAGGTGGAGCCGTCCACCGTGCGGTTGACGTGGTAACGGCTCTCGTTCCCCAGACACCAGATCTGCAGGAAACAGGACAGGAGGGGGGTCGAAAATGAATGAGCGTTTCACACATTTTTTTTCATATATAAAGGTGCTGAACAGTCAAGCCTCTAATGTGATCCCGCACTGGAACTTTTTGACATCTACCCACTGTTTTACTCTCACTCTGAAAAAGTACTAACCCTGATTTTAAAACACAGCAGGTCACACAGATAAACAAATAAATAAATAAATTATGAGTACGATATGTCTAGATACATATCAGATAGAACTGCATAAACCATAACTGCGATATGGTATTATTAATACACAGCATAATGACTTTTCTCAGCTTGGGTTACACTTACAGTCCATGAGCACATACGCATCTGAACTTATCTCAGTTTGAGAAATGGATAACTGCACTCGCTCTCTGAGTTCATTAGATGAAGCGACCGACTTAATCTTGTCTCAGCAGCCACAACATCTCAAATTCCCCCACGATCGCGGCCTAACCTGATAACAAAAAATAAAAAAATCAAGCCGGATCAGTAATCACCGTGGTAACGCAATTACTGGGCTGGAGGGAGAGCTCCCCGAGTCAGAGTCACAGCCAGTTCTTTCTGCGCTAATTCAATTCTGGCCGCGCGTCTTTCCTTGAGGAGGACTTTACACTAATCTCCAGAACCCCCCCCCCCCCCCCCCCCCCCCCCCCGGCTCGTTTTTGGGTACTTGTTGCTGTGGAGCAGTGAGTGTGGTCGCCAGGCAGAGATGGGACAGGGGGTGAGGTCAGACCGGACCAGAGTGCTTCCAGTGCGGGGGGGGGTTGGATTATTTTGGGGCACGTAAGATTCCAGAATCCCGGCACATACGGCAGAGCGGAGATCGCGCCGCGTGGGAACGCCAGCGTAAGGACCTCGGAACAATCCGGCACCGGATTTAACAGCCGTGAAATTACTCTAAACCTTATCTCCGGGAAACATTTACCTGGAAAATTAACAGCGGCGTAACTTTTCAGACTGACTGTGCGCCCCCCCCCCTACCCCCAACCCCCCCGCCTCCCTCAAACCCACCACA
The DNA here is from genome assembly GCA_025169545.1 of Anguilla japonica. Taxonomy (NCBI): domain Eukaryota; kingdom Metazoa; phylum Chordata; class Actinopteri; order Anguilliformes; family Anguillidae; genus Anguilla; species Anguilla japonica. Next base: position 38,139,169 of record CM045894.1, read on the forward strand.
TCATCACCCCCCCCCCTCCCCCCCCCAACCCCCCCACTTTCAACTGCACCCTACGTCCCACACAATGAAAAAAAAAGCCTCTCCAATTAAAATGGCAGCGGTAGTGTGAAATATCACATTATAGAGAAAAGGCTCCCAAAGTGAGCTGCCTGTACGGAGAGCACATTCCACCAAACGGCGAGAGAAATGAAGACCAGGAGGGGGGGGGGTGTGTTATGGGATAACCGCTCCTTTCCGAGGAATCGCAGGAGGGCGTGGTGATGTCATTATGGGCCGCAAAATTAGGGCCACCTTCCGGGAAGAGAGCTGGCCTTCTTCTCCCATCTACTGTCACACACACACATCTCTGCCCCTCTGTCTGTCCACCCCACCCCCCCTTCTCTTCTCTAACACCCCCCCTTCCCCCTTTTCTCTCCAGGACACGCAGAAAAATAAAAGCCTGGTATTAATTAAACCCAGGAACGGGGGAGGGGGGTAGGAGGGCACTGAACACTGATGCCCTTTTGGCGCCAGACCAGACCAGACAGGAAAAATACGCTCCAGAAGAACCCGGGACCTTGAGGGACCATCAAGGGCAGCTGCTTTCACCTCGTACACAGATGTGCTTCTATTTACAGTCAAACGCGACGCCCACACTGTAGCACTGCTGCACAGGACCAGGAGCACACAGCTTGCTGACCTCCACTGTCCTCTTTCTTCCATACATAAGGTCTATCAATAAATGAGCAGCCAATTCCACACACAGAATGTACCTGGATAATTCCCAGCACATGCAGCCAATTCCACACACAGAATGCACCTGGATGAGTCCCAGAACATACACTACCGTAGAGGCAGATGGCAATGGGGCCGAGAGATAAAAGTCTGCTAATTCTCCAGCAGATGGCCCCATTTCTCTATAATTTCCCCCACGCCTTCACTCTCGAGTCATTTCGCTGTGGTCTGCGCCCGTAACACCTGATCCAGGATCAGTCAGCCGTCAGTCACCCCCCAACTGAAATTCTCCAGGTGAAACGAGCCCAAGCTGAACCGGGGTCAGTGTGAAGCAGAGGCAGAACCCTACCTTTACCTGCTCAGGTTCTACCTCTCTGTCTCTCAGCTCCTACCCCTAGGTAATTACCATTCTGTCTCTCAGTCCCCCCCCCCCATCCCTCCGTTTGAGTTTGGGCTGGTGTTAGCATTAACCCCCAGCAGCCCCTCTACTCCTCTCGTTCGTTACCTTGTACTCCTGCACCACGCCGTTCTGCTCTTCCTCGGGAGGCGGTTGCCAGGAGACCAGGATAGCCGTCCCATTGTCATCGCTCTTCGTCACGGTAACCCCACGGGGGGCAGCACTGGGGGCTGAGGGAGGGGAAGGAAGACAAACAGGGGGCAAAAACAGACGCTCGCATTAACAAAGGTCCGCTCCATATATTTCCCAAACTAATCAATCTTTTATTTTTATTTATTTATTTTTTGTGAAAATTGTCACGCAACCCTGTCAGTGTTAATGTAATGAGGGCGGGTCTACACACTCAGCTCTGCTTTTCTGAGTTACACTCGCGAATACGACACTAAAGGGGATTCTTCCCTCTGTTTTTGGGCTCTGGTGTTTTGGGGGGAAAAGCCCCACCCGGCCCCCCCCCCCCACTCTAACGAGCGTGCCTCTCGCTCTTTTCCCATGAGGCTCTGCTCTGCGGGATCAGCCGCTCTTCTCCTAGCGCCCGCTCAGTTTGTAAATGATTTATGCGGGAGACGGGGCGGGGCGGGGCGGGGGGGGGAGAAGGGGAACAGGCGCGTATTCACAGGTAGGCGTCGGCCCATTACAGGAGCGATGTGGCTCGCGGGGACCCCCCAGCCCCCCCCCCTTTAAAAAGGCATCGTCCTACAGGGGCCCTGTGATGGATGAGCAAACAGTGCAGGAATAACACGCTCGTACGCAGTGCTTCACACGCTTTCGTGTTTTCTCCTCCCCCCCCCCCCCCCCCCCCCCACAATTTTCATCCACTGAACAAGCTCATTAAGAGCGACAGACGCTCAGCTCTACCCGGTAAAAAGTACGATTCTATTTTTGGTAAACACGAGCGAGCGGGGTCGTCTCTCTCGAACCGCGTTCGTTCGAACGTTCGCCCGAAAAAGAAATTAATTAGTTTAGCGTCTAAAAGGGTTCGCGCGCTTCCTTTGAAGAGACGCTGGTCGGACGAGCGTAATTAAAGCGAATCAATGGCGAACGCGCCACAGAGCGTTTAATCACGTTCCCGCGAAACGTAACGAACGCGGGCGTGTGTCCTCGCTGGTGTCGGAGCGCCTCGGCAAACAAATTAGCAAAGTAATCAGCGTTCTCCGAACGTACTGTACAAGGGGAGAAAAAGCACTGCTCCAGAAAATCACACACGAGAGCACACGATACAAATCCAGCACACCCTTCCTCTTCTCCCTCAGAGACATTAATAGTCTGAAGAAGCACAACTCGGACGGATTTCAGGCAACCGCACACCACACACCCCCACAGCCCGAGAGCAATTAGCGCTGTAATTATGTCGCGAGTGTTTTGCGTTTTGGGTTTCTCGTCCCTCGCCAATCCTTCCTCTTCCGGAACGTTCCGCTGCGGCAATCCGGAGCCACGCCCATCCGCGGCACAGTGAAGCGCGTTCGAATCCTGGCCAATAGAAATACGTCTGCCCCCCGTTAGCCCCGCCTCCTCACCTTCCTCCAGGGTCTTGGCGATCTTCACCTCGCTGTCGGTGCCCTGGAACTCGTTGAAGAAGGGGCGCACCTTGAACTCGTAGGTCACCCCCTTCTTCAGCTGGGGCACCACGGCGCTGTCCTCCCCCGGGGTGCGGACCTCGAAAACGCCCCACTCCCCCCGGGGCTGCTGCCCCCCCTCTGGAGACGAGCGGTACATCACCTTGTAGCCCTGGATGTACTGGGACTGCTGCTCCACCTAGTGGCAGGGTAGGGCACAACACACAAAAGCAGAAGTTACAACCTTTACTGTAGCTTGTAGCTGTAGCTTGACCTTTAGAGGCCAGATACAGAACCGGTATTGGCCACCATTAAAAACAGCATCGTTTTCTTTTATGCTACATCCAGATCAGGTTTATCAGAATAAAATAAATAGAAATACAACAAAAATAAACACAGTAAGGACTCTCCCAGGAGAGAGGGCACTGCCATCTTCAGAGGCAGCGGAGAGTTAAACCCTCTCCGGAGGCGTGCGAATGAATGCCGCTCCATGAGGTCATCGTTCAGAGGTTTCTGAGATGTCTGGTGCTGGTTAGTTAGACCCAGCCAGAACACTCCGGAACAGCCAGTTCCCCCCGCCGGGCTCTCCCGGGACGGGTTTTGCCAGGGGTCCTCTAAAACACAACCGGTCACATGACCTGCATTCGACGCCTCGGACACGCACCCGCAAAGCCACCCGCGTTAACCGTCGGTTACCGTGACGATATGCTCATCTCCCGCGGCGACGCTGAAGTACAGCTTTTATGGAAAAGACACAGATGCCCAGCTGCGCAGCCACCCGCCTGCCCTGCATCGGCCCAGATAAATCACTTATACTGCCCATCTTTCACCACCGTTTATACACGCGTTTCTGATACCTGCTGCCTCCAGTCCCACAATGCACCAAAGCAGCAGCCTCCGGCTCGCCGTCTCCAGGGAAGAAGAACAGCACTTGCTTGTAAAACTATTTTTGGGAGGATTTTTATTAGTATTTTTTTTAATCCCCCCCCCTAATAAAACCTGCTGTTAGTGCAGGTGGTCCCGATTAAGCATGACTGGAGTGTGCTCTGCTGGCAAAAATGTGTGGGAGAACACACACACACACACACACACACACACACCAAAATCCACGCTAGAAAGAGGGATTCTAGCCTCAAGGAAGAAGAACTTCTCACTCTTACTTATGACTTGAATTGCTGAAAATTGTTACCAAATACCAGAGTAAAAAAAAGTCAATTTAAAAAAAAATTAAATGAATCAAATGTTCCTTTCACAATGGGTTGGAGGCTACTTCTGAAAGGCACCTTGTCATTTTGTGAACTTGGAAACATGTCCTTCTCACAGCCGGCTGATCCCAGTTTTCCAGGGAATCGGAAGATTACGAGAGGCTTACAGCAGATCCAGGATCAGCGCTGCCAACATGTCTACAGGAAGCTCTGGCCTTCCCCGTCTCTCCCCCACATCTCTGAGCCCCTTTCCTCTGGCCTTCCCCATCTCTCCCTCACATCTGCAAACCCCTTTCCTCTGGCCTTCCCCATCTCTCCCTCACATCTGCAAACCCCTTTCCTCTGGCCTTCCCCATCTCTCCCCCTCACATCTGTAAACCCCTTTCCTCTGGCCTTCCCCATCTCTCCCTCACATCTGCAAACCCCTTTCTTCTGGCCTTCCTCGTCTCTCCCACACATCTGCAAACCCCTTTTCTCTGGCCTTCCCCATCTCTCCCTCACATCTGAGCCCCTTTTCTCTGGCCTTCCCCGTCTCTTCCCCACATCTGCGAGCCCCTTCCTCCCCTTCCTCTGTGGACGCACCGCCTGTTTCCCCGCCCTCGTTATTTTTAACAGCACTGGAGTGTTTTCAATATGGGCGGGTCCTCCGGTCCGGTGCTTTCTGGAGCGGGCAGACGCTCGTTCTGCTCCGAGCGGCCCGCTGTGGTTTGGGGGGGAGGGGGGGGGTCGCTCCTCGTTTCTCAGGAAGCAGACGCACCGAGCCAGTTCTGAACGACCCTCGCTGCTCCAGCTCCCAGCACCAGATGGGTCTTAAGCGCCATTTGACAAGCTTCCAGACTCGTCTAGGCCAGGTCCCCCCTCTGAAGACCGATTACACGTTCCTGCCGTGCTGTTATTCCTGGAACAGCCCTCAATGCCAGCGCTATCTGTGCTGCTATTACAAGAGCTACGAGCTGCCAGTATCACACAAAACAACATCTCACTCTTAATATCACCCTAAAGAACATCTCACTCTTAATATCACCCTAAAGAACATCTCACTCTTAATATCACCCTAAAGAACATCTCACTGCTAATATCACACAAAACAACATCTCACTCTTAATATCACCCTAAAGAACATCTCACTCTTAATATCACCCTAAAGAACATCTCACTCTTAATATCACCCTAAAGAACATCTCACTCTTAATATCACCCTAAAGAACATCTCACTCCTAATATCACCCTAAAGAACATCTCACTCTTAATATCACCCTAAAGAACATCTCACTCTTAATATCACCCTAAAGAACATCTCACTCCTAATGTCACTCTAAAGAACATCTCACTCCTAATATCACTCTAAAGAACATCTCACTCTTAATATCACCCTAAAGAACATCTAACTCTTAATATCACCCTAAAGAACATCTCACTCTTAATATCACCCTAAAGAACATCTCATTCTTAATATTACCCTAAACAACATCTAACTCCTAATAGCACTCTAATATCACTCTGAACAACATCCTAATATCACATCAGCAAAAACCGAAGTCAATCTTAACAAGCACTTTAGTCTTATATTTACACATAAAATCTTATTTCTATGAATTGTTGGCTAAATAAGACAAAAAGACTGCCAATGGGGTGAGACTATTGTCACTTCAAGCAAAAAATAACTTAAAACAAGTTAACGTTTTCTATTTGAGAGAAAGAAATAAGATTCTAAGTCTCATTACAAGACTAAAAACATTACAGACTTTTTTTGCAGTGCCACTGCGCTTTGTGGTGGCTGGAGATCTGGCCCAGATTGCCATAGGTTCAAATCTCTAAAGCCAGCATTACTGGGCACGGCAGTCACAGGAGAGATGGCGTGCGCCTGCACATATGCACGTGAATCAGATCATTAGCCTTGTGTAACACCAGTCCCTGCCCTCCAGTTCTCGCGGCAGAACGAGGGAAGGAGGCTAACGGCGCTTCGGCGGGACTCCCTCACCGTCCACTGCACCCTGACGGAGGAGGACGACAGGATGGTGGGGTTGTGCAGGTGGATGACCACGTCCCCCAGCTCCCGCTGGATCTGCCGGTGGTCCACGCCCTGGCTGGTGGGGGGGATATCTGCACCGGGACAAACACACAGAAGAGTGGCGCAAGCATGAGCGCGTGCATTGGGGCAGGGGGGGAGGGGGTAGGGGAGGGGTGGCACAATGCGGGGGAGGGGGGGGCAGCAAGGGGAGGGGTGGCGCATGGTGGGGGGGGGTACCTTGAGTCTTGACGGCGTCGGTGATGGGGCTGGGGTCGCTCAGGCCGTAGGCGTTGGCAGCGCGCACCAGGAAGAGGTAGACCGCGCTGGGCTTCAAGCCCTTCAGGACGAAGGTCTCCGTCTTCACGTGCTCCGCCAGCGTCTGCCAGCTGCTCCCCGAGGCGTGGCTGGGGGTGGCACATAAAAGGGGGGCGGGGGGGGGGGGACTTCAGCAAGACCGCACAGGACAGGGACTGTCTCAGTGTACCCAATTTCATACAATGAGAACAGAACAGGACACTTGGGAGGACAGTGTGTCAGCCCAGTGCTTGAGAGAGGAGACAGTCACACTGATTGGGTGAAGGTGGCAATAGCTTTGGTGAGGAGGGTGTACTGTATTGGAGACTAGGCATCAGAACTCCAAGCAAACACACACACACACACACACACACACACAACCACACACACTCAAAACGACAACTAGAACGAGAGTAATCCACACAAAAGCACACAAACACAGACAGACGCACGGACACCACCAGGCGTGTTTCTCACTCCTCTGCTGACCTGAAGGCCTCGATGACGTAGGAGGTGGGCGTGGCTCCGGCGTTGAGGTTGGGCTTCCAGGACAGGGTGACGGAGGTGCGGGTGACCTCGGTCACCTCGGGCTTGGATGGGGCGCTGGGGATCAGGTTGGGGTCCGTGGGTCTGGCGGGCTGCACCGGAACTCCAAATTCTGGGACGGGACAGGACGGGACAGGGGGGAGGAGCAAGAGGAGAGGACAATGTGTCACATGACCAGAGAGGGGGGCCTCCCCCCCAGATACTTAGTGCCGTCAGATAAAGGACTCTGAAGAAGAGAAATGAACAGATTCGCACTTCCCTTTAATTTAGCACACAGAGCCGTTATGCAAATCAGACTCTGCATGCAGTGATGACATCACAGCGAGGAGCAGAGCAATTACAGACTGAAGAGCCTCCATTTCCATCAGACTCCACCTGCCCCCCCCCCCCCCCCCCCCCACACACAGCTGCCCGCGGGTTTACCTTGCACCTCCAGGTAGGCCTTCCACGACGCCTCGCCGCTGGGGGTGGAAGCGATGCAGGTGTACATGCCTGTGTCTCCCAGCTGTGAGAGAGAGAGAGAGAGACATAGAGAAAGAGAAGGAAGAGATATGGATGAGAAAGAAACAGAAAATGAGAGCGAAGAAAGACAAAATGGCTGAGCTCGCTCCCACATACGATCTGACACGTACAGCACATGGATCAGCCCAAACCCTGACAGCCTCCTCTCCTCCCTCAGCCCATTCTGTACACCCCTCCTCCCCCATCGCCTGATAATGCCACGCCATCACTCTCCCAAAAACGGAGGAGGGTAGAAAAAGAGAAAAGGCCAAGCAGGGGGGGATTGTCCCAGTCAAACGGAAGGGAGGTGAATGGAAAGGGGGACTAATTGGGAACCTACCCCTGTGATATCAACTCCACCCCTGCCGAAAAAATCCCTGTGGGGAGACATGCTTCCTCCATGCTCACGCAGGGAGCATGGTGACAAGCTCCACAGGACGTGTGTGGGCGTATGTCACTGACACAAACGTTCTGCGTGCGCGTGTTTGTGTTCATGTGAGAGGATGAATGTGTGCGAGCATGTGTGTGTGTGTGTGTGTGTGTGTGTGTGTGAGTGTGTGTGTGTGTGTGTGAGTGTGCGTGCATGTGTATGTGTGTGCGTCTGCATGTGTGTGAATGTGTGTGTGCGTGCATGCGTGTGTGTGTGCGTGTGTGTGTGTACCTCAGGAAATAGGAGGATCTGATGGCCAACACTTAAAAGATGTTTGAGAACAAAGGAGTGAAACCCATCATCTGCAAAGCTACGGGTAAATAAATGTATGACACGTTTAAAGTTGGAGGCGGGGGGGGGGGGGGGGGGTTAAAAATAAACAAAGACAAAAGCGAATGCTGAAATTCGGCAGCAGTAGAGCCTGCCGTATGCGGCAGGGAAGTGACGGCTTCATTAATTCAGTGGCCTGAGGAGAAATCGGTTTGGCTGAGACGCTTCCCTCAATAGCCACTGTTTCCACCGAGGGGGGAAATCAGGGGAGGCCTGTCAACACGCAACACGTCTGTGTTAATTAAAACACGGGACTGGCGGCGCGGGCTGACGTGCCCTCTGACCCCTGCCTCTGAGGGGGGGGGGGGGGGGGGGTCCGACTCCCCATCTGGGAAACGCGCAGCCCAAACCCCCCCCCCCCCCCCCCCCACCCCACGCACTCTCCTCAGCAGTGTGTTCGACTTCACACGGCTCCTGAGTGACAGCAGCGGAGCGTGTTTGACTCAACGCGACGCGAACACGCTCTCAGCCCGAGGGCATGATTGACAGCTCGCCGAAGACTGAGGCCTTCTTCTGTGATCAGCTGACTTCCTGCGCGATGGGGGAAAAGGCTCCACTCTTCAGCCTCAGCAGCCAGTCAGGAGAATCAAACAAAATAAAAGAATCACTTCCTTACATCAGAGAAATTTGGCCGTGTTCTTGATTAAAATCCTCAGGGTGGAAATTAAGGTAATTTGTTTAAGAAAGTCTAGCAAAATGGCAGACGGAATTTCCATGGAAATCATATTCACATGCATAATTGAAAATCTTATTTATAAAACAGTGAAGGTTTTATACTTGAATCCTTTAGGGTTTAAAATTCCATCACCCTTCACCAGTTTATAAACAAATATCTTCTTTTTGTTTTTTGTGTGACAACGAAAAAAAAAAAAAAAGATTGCAAGCGATTTTCCTGCATTGCAGCCCAAAGCAACACTTCTTCGAAAGCAAGAAATCGTAACAACACTGACCTGGTTTATGGGATTTAATTAGATGAATCACATCCAATTTCTACAAACTTATGCTGGTGCGCCGAGAGGCTGGAGTGTGAGGTTTGGCATCCTAGCGGATGTTGAGCAGCCATAAGGGAACTGGAACAGTGAGTTTGGAACAGCCCCACAAAAGGGCACGGACTTTCACGTGTGATTATCTCCCACAATGCAAATGCAGAATATCCATATTTCTTCCCGTGATTTTTCGAAACGTGTTTGGGTAAATGGAAATTTTTACGAAGAAGGGGTAAGTCAACATTTTAAAGGAAACCCTGACATTTACACTCCTTTTGGATTCAAACAGTTAAGCTCAGGACAATTCTCTGGTACACTATCCAGGTCTAAATCCTTTACTTTTTTGGTAAATATCATAAAACAGTAAATATTATACAACAGGATGCAAAGATCATCTGCAGTACTGCGCATTTCAGGGATCTTCCAGGATTATCGAGACCATTATTAATATTTAATACTCAGGGCATTTTTTATGAATGGAACATCCTTTAAGATGTCCACTCCCAGGGGAAATGAGCATACTACTACTCAGCCAGGGCAAATGGAGCATGGTGCTGGGCTGCCAGTGAGGTGGGTTATAGCCGACCCACAGGGAATCGCATATACATTATTCACATACAGATACACACACTGTGTTCAAAGATTTATCCCCGAGAGGAGGGCTCCATCAAGTGACTCCACTTGAAAAAAATTGATTTCACGCAGATGCTGTTGTGGATTACTCCACTCGCAAGCCGTTCACACTCACATATGAGTGGAACATGGCCAGCTGATACATGGTATTCGCAAAAGACGAATCCCAAACAATCCAAACCGACATTTCTGAAGAATGTGCAGGAGACGGACCGTGATTGGACCGTCCACCAGGAGCAACGGAAGCAGCGGTTTTTTGCTGAATCCGTGAATTTAGCACGTTAGCGCCAGATTAGCACGTTGTTTACTGAGGGGCCTGCTTTCGTACTCTCTCCGTGGCCCTACCTTGGCGTAGCGGATCTGCAGCCCACCCGCGTCCAGCTGCTTGATTCGGGAGTCGTGGGTGGACACCAGCACCCCGTCCTTCCTCCACAGGATGGTGGGGGCGGGGTTCCCGGTCGCTAGGCAACTCAGCACCACGGTCCCGTCCACGGAAACGGTCTGGTTGGTCGGGCCCTGCCGGACCACCGGCGGCGGGCGGTCTGACACCACTGCGGACAGACAGACGGACGGACGGACACAAACAGAGTGAGAGAGAGACCAAAAAGGACAAGGCCTTATGAGGGAGAGAGAGAAGTGTGAAAATGGACAGAGGAGGGAGACTGAGATACAAAAGAAGCGGGGGAGGAAGGATATGGTAGGTAGCATCGGATGGTGAAAAGAACACAAAAAACAGCAGTAGTGAAGGAGATGCACGTGGGGGAAAGCGTGGAACGAGGAAATTTAAAAACACCTTTATTTCAACAACAAATGGTCATGATCGCTCAGTCAAGACAGCCAAATCATCTTCACACGGTTTTCTAATAAACACACAGCTATACTGTACTACACCATATTAAAACCATGGTGAGAGAATGAGAAGAGGCAGAGAGAAGGGTGTGAAGTGGGAAAATATATGAATGAAGAGAGAGAAGAGAGAGAGAGAGAGCAAGAGAGAGAGAGGAGAAAGAGAGAAAGACAGAGAGAGAGAGAAAGAAAGAGAGAGCAAGACAGAGAGAGAGAGAGTGAATGCAATCAAATTTTCACAACTGGAAGCAATTTTCTAATCATTCAGCAGCAGGAGTTGACCTTAGCCAAACAAATGCAGCACAATTAAAAACGAAACAGAGTCAAACACAAGCCTTCCCCTTCCCGCACACCACATTCCTGTCACAAGCACAGAAAGGAGTATTTCCAATCAAACCAAAAAAAAAAAAAAAACACACACAGACACACACTGGTAATAACACACACAGACACACACTGGTAATAACAAACACAGACACACACTGGTAATAACACACACAGACACACACTGGTAATAACACACACAGACACACACTGGTAATAACACACACAGACACACACTGGTAATAACACACACAGACACACACTGGTAATAACCGGGAGGCAGAGAACGCACTCCGTATGATTAACAGACTCCAACAGCACCCCTCCTCTCTCTCCTCCTGCTCCAGGAGCTCCAGCCAGGAGCACGGAGGAGCGCGGAGGAGCACGGAGGAGCACGGAGGAGGAGGGAGGAGCGCGGAGGAGCACGGAGGAGGAGGGAGGAGCGCCGCGTAGATTAAATTAAACGTTTTTTACGCGCCCGTCTCGCTTTCGTTAAGCGAGCGGAGAACATCGGCCACCGCGTCTCCCCGCTACCGGCAGATTTACCCGTTACCGTTACTGACAACAAAACGCTGTCTTTGTGCTCTGCAAAAAAAAAAAAAAAGAGGCAGGGCTTGCCGTAATAAATGTGAAAATCCCCGAGTAGCAGGTGCGCGTGTGTAGGTACGTGTGCGTCGCCCGCGTATTGAGAGGACAGATAAGCGCTAACGGGAGCTGCCGCGGCGCAGCGCGGGCGCCTCACCACCTCGCCTCTCTTTGGCGTCGGCCGATGCCGTAATTACCTGTACATCACCGCCGTGACCCGCAATTACCAGACCTGCCTGCGGGGGGGGAGGACGGGGAGGAGGAGGTGGCCTTGGCAGCCAGCTACATCCCCCCTCCCCCCTCCGCCTTAATAACTGTTCTTATTTATCAGTCCCTTCCAGAACATTCTGCTGAGGGCGACATCTGGTTCCAACACTAACTAACCTGGAAGGATGGGGGGGGGGGGGGGGGGGCTTTTCAGTGAAATATTTGTGGGGGGGTGGAGGGGTGGGGGTTGGGCGATAATTGAGGGGCAAGTGGGGTATTGGAATTTGAAGAAAAGAAGGGGGGGGGGGGGGGGGGGGGGAAGCAACCTTATGTTCAGTAACTATGGGAACGGACAGTGGGGGCAGGGCTTGCCGACGACAGCTCAGCGCATCGATTCAAACGACAATTAGCAGCCAGGCCCTGGTCTCACCACGGACGCGGGGGACAAAAACACACTCAGCACAAAAGACAGCCAGCCAGCCAGCCAGCAGCCAGCCAGCCAGCCAGAAAGGAACCAAGCCGGCCTGCACACACCAGCCCTGTCCCCCCCTCTACAGGAAAGGATCAGCTCTCCAGCTCGCAATATTTAACTAATCAAAAGCAGATCAGGTTCCACTGCGCCGCTGCTACAAGTCCCGGCTCCAGTACCACTCCTGGAATGCGCGCACAGTAACTCCCTGCGCACGCAGGAAGCCTCGGATACGCTCAGCGGACAGACGCGGGACGCCGCGGTGGCAACACCACAGGCAGGCCTATCCGTCTTCTCCGCGCCGATACTGGACACAATTCCTGCGAGCTGAGATCAGGCTGGGGCTAAAATAAGCACAGGCCCACCGGGATCCCCCGTGCATGAGCCTCCCTGTATGTCCAGTACAAAGGTTTTTCTGCATTCTTGTAGATAATTCTACACTGAAGGTCAAATTCCCTCACAGAGGAGCTCATGCATGTATATATATATATATTATTTCTTTTTGTAATGCATTCTATCCCGGTCGGCAGGATAGTATAATGGGTAAAGAACCTTGTCACCTAAACGTCACAGGTTCGATTCCCAGGTGGGACACTGCCGTCGTACCCTTGAGCAAGGCGCTTAACCTGCTTTGCGCTTCAGTGTGTATCCAGCTGCGTAAACGGATGCAGTGTATGAGCTGCTCTGGATAAGAAGTGTGAGGAGGCCGCTCCTCACCGTCGGTGACCTCCAGCAGGGCCTTGGTGATGACGCTGCCGGCGATGTTGAGGGCCTGGCAGCTGTAGTAGCCCACGTCCGCGCGCTCCACGGCGGTGATGGTGAGGTCGCCCGTCTGGGACACGGAGAAGCGGCTGGACGGCTGGGGCGGCTGGTTGGAAAACAGCAGGCTCTATAGGAGGAAGACGAGAGAGAGAGAGAGAAACTGAAAAAAGCAGGCTCTGGAGGAGGAAGACGAGAGAGAGAGAGATACTGAAAAAAGCAGGTTCTGGAGGAGGTAAACGAGAGAGAGAGAGAGAGAGAGAAACTGAAAACAGCAGGTTCTGGAGGAGGAAGACAAGAGAGACATACTGAAAAAAGCAGGCTCTGGAGGAGGGAGACGAGAAAGAGAGAGAGAAACTGAAAAAAGCAGGCTCTGGAGGAGGAAGACGAGAGAGAGAGAGAAACTGAAAAAAAGCAGGTTCTGGAGGAGGTAAACGAGAGAGAGAGAGAGAGAGAGAGAAACTGAAAACAGCAGGTTCTGGAGGAAAACGAGAGAGAGAGAGAGAGAGAGAGAGAGAGAGAGAAACAAGCGCTGCAGAGCTACAGGGAGAGCGAGACTAAATCTGACTGACTGACTGACTGACAGACTGACTCACTGACAGACCAGCTAGCCGGCCAGACAGTGTGATTGGTGGTTTGTTCAAATGTCATGTTCACCCTGGATAATACAATAATAATAAGGAACAACTCAAGAGGCTACAGAGGTGGGACAGTGGTGTAATAAAACCAAAATTAAAGTGGTTCAGTTCAACTCACGATCTCTTAGGCAGGACATTTGAAGGAGATCTGGCAGGAGCGGTAAGAGGCAGTCCGCAGAGATGTAAAAAATAAATTAAAAAAAGAACATCTGTCCTCAGCTCTTTATGTGAGAGCATTTAAAAAAGCACACGACTGCTCTGGAGATTTCCTTTTTTCATTCATCTTGACATTTTTCTGTAATCACACTTCTCAATACCCTCCAGGGTCTGTGTTTTTTGCCTTTACGGTGTGAGATCACAAATATGTGATTCGAGGGCTCTTAACTGAACATTCAAATGCTGGTGTCACAATCACTGCCGGTAACACAAAGCAACAGAGTTCTAGAACACAGACTTTAGAATTTAGAAAAAAAAGGTTCCAAGGCAAATGCTGTTCTATCCTGTTATTAACTCAGACGAGCTGTGTGACTGACAGTGAAATGGAGAGAGCTGAGAGGGCTGGGCCCTGGAGTGCCTTCCTCTGCTTCACCAAGTGCCTTCATTTCTGTGTGATACGGAAGTGCTGATCACCTGCCATCAACAGGTTTGGCAGTACAGAAGCACAGCTGCACATAATTAATCACAGACAGATAGAGAGACAGCTAGACAGACAGACACACAAACACACACAGAGACAAAGACAGGCAGGCAGGGCAAACAGACAGACAGACACACACACAGACAAAGTCAGGCAGGCAGGCAAACAGACAGACAGACAGACAGACAGACAGATAAACATACACATACGCTTGCACACCCGCACACATGCGCACACGCGCAAACACACATGCCCACACACACATCTGCACACGCGCAGAAACACACATACTCACACACACACACATACGCGCGCAAACACACATGCGTACACGCACACACACACACACACACACACACATACGCATGCACACGTGCACATACACTCACACACACACTCACACACTCACACACACACACACACACACACACACATATACGCATGCACACATGTGCACATACACTCACACACACACTCACACACTCACACACACACACACACACACACACACACACACACACACACACACACACACACACACACACATGTGCACATACACTCACACACTCACACTCACACAATCACACACACACATACACACACACACACACACACACTCACACACACACACACACACACACACACACTCACCAGGCTGCCCTCTCTCTGCCAGAATATGGCAGGTTGGGGGTTTCCTGTGGCCCCGCACTGGAAGGTGACCGTGCGTCCCACGGCCACCACCTGATTTCGGGGGCGCACCACAAACGCAGGGGGCTCTGTCGGTTCCACAGGAGAAGGGAGTCAGTTTGATCACAGTGGAAAAATAAAATACACGTAACAGTAGCACTATATTCAGGGGTCAGTGACATCATTAGAAAGAAAAAACTTGAAGACATTGATTATATATTTAAACCTGGGGGGAGATTACACATACACACTTTTAAGTTTACAAATGGGTTGCCTGGACAAACAGTGTTAAAACGATATTTAATGCTGTACTTTAACTTTAGGGAAATACAAAACTGAAATAATGAATAGTGGGAAAAAAAGGTTGTGACCCCTGCTTGTCCTCTTCTTAATAAGCTAGGGCATGGCCCAATGAAATTAACATTGAAAAGGAGGATACATTCTAAAAACAATTCTGGAAAACAACGTCTTTGTTTTTCACAAGAATGACAACTGAAATAAAAGAACTCCAAAAAATCCAACACATAAATACAGCTCTCGTCTCAGTGTTACTACAGCCAAACAAAGATCCAACTCTGTGCTCCAGCTACCACCCCCTATCTTGCATCAACACTGACCTCAAAACTATCCATGAAGAATTGGCCACCTGAATCGAAAAGGTAACCCTGCTACGTATCCACTGAGATCAAACTGGTTTTATTAAAGGAAGACAGTCATCAAATAACATGCAGAGTTTATTCCAATGAATAAATTTCTCAAAACTAAACAATTTAAAAACAATAATGACATCTCTCGACACAGAAAAAGGCTTTGACAAAGTAAACTAGAATTCTTATTAGCAAATTTACCTAAATTTGGTTTTAGAAATTTATATACTGGATAAGGGTACTTACCCAGTGACTCAATCCAGTGGCTACAGCCACTACTAAATGAATAACATCACATGATTTCACACCTGATCAATTCCGTATCCAAACTTCTAACAATAATCACAAGAAAAGCCTATATACAGGAGACACATTGTTAGACTTACTATACGATCCATATACTCCTTACGAGAAACCATCAAACTCATAAATACATTCTCCATCATATTGGATTATTCCGCTAACCGTTCAAAATATACAATATTACTGCTAGTGAAGACAGCTGGAATGCTGAAGCAACAAATACAGCCCTCTCCTTCTCCGCTGGCAATATCAAATATCCAGGGATCGATATTTTCCACCAAGCTGTCAGAGCCATTCCAGCTAAATTTCACTCCACTTCACAAAAACAAGAGAAGATGACCTTAACCGGTGGATGAACACACCACTCTCATCAACAGGAAGTATAGCAGTAATCAAAATGAAAATCCTTTCTACGATGATTCCATCTGAACCCACCGCCGCCTGGTTTAAATTATTATATTCCACAAAATAAGAAGCCGTGGATCAAATCAACAACTTTACAAAAAAAAACAGAAAAACAAAAAACAAATCAGACTAGAAGATCCAATACTCCGCCAATATTTTATTTATAGCTAGCCAACTACAGAATTTAACAAACTGGATCTACCCTAACCAATAAAATAATTCATGGATAGAAACAGAATAGATTGAAGGCAAGGACAGGTTATACTGCCAAACTTACTTTTTGTAACAATTCCATAAAAAGCAATTGCATAAATAACAGTTTCTTAAGTTCCGTAAATAACTGTTCTTAAGTTCTAATAACATGACTCTGACAGCTCGGTGGAAAAAGTGGACCCCAATATAAAACCAATGTCCAAGCTATGCAAATTACACCTGAACGCAGATCCAACAATATCCCTCCCAGCCTAAAAGAATGGGATTTATCAATATCTCACCATATCGGCTTCTGAACACAAATTTGAGGAAAAAACATTCTCAGCGTCTAAACAAACTAACATCCATCTCGTCCAGGACAATACAAGGTCAAGCACAGATCACATAACGCTAGTGTATAACATGTATAAAAAGGGCCTCACGTATTCGAACACACCTGCCCCTTCTGTACACCACACGCACCAGACAATCACTTCCACGCCACCTGGCTCAGTACCCCCAACTCAACTCAATTCAGCAAACAGGTTATTCACAAAATATCAGCCAAAACAGAAACAATCTCAATATACCCTATACACCCAACGGACAACCCTTCTCATAGAATACATGTAAATGGAAAGAACGACAGCCTCTATGCAAAATAAACCTGGCACCGTTAAACAACTCGCTAAACCAAACAACAAATTTTCCTGCTAGCTAATGCTACCAAAGTCCTTCCCCACTACACACACACACACACACACACACACACCCATCCCAAAAAGGAAAAAAAAAAAAATTAAAATTAAATGAAATACAAAATGGAGGAAATGGAGAGTAAATTTGAGCCATCTGTCCAGCCTGACAGCGGCTCGGGCCGGAACACAGCCTCCATGCGTCTTAATGACACCTAAACTGCATCTCCGTGCTTAAACGCGTTAGCGTCAAGGCGCAGTGTCATCCGCGTGGCTCGCGCTGTCACATTACGCCTCTCTGTTAATAAGCGGCTGACTACTCTGAACACGGGAACGGAGAGCTTTTGCTTAAAATGTTCCATTCCTGGGGGCCGGGGGGCCGGGGGGGGGGGGGCCGATGGGCACACACCGCCTTACTGCAACAACCTAGAACATCTTGCTTCGGTTAGCATGAATCCAATGCATATGCAAAAGCAATCTTCTCACACGTCTGTGAAATGTGCAGGCTATTTGTCCAAAGATAAAATGTGAGTATTTTTTTTTTTTTGACACATAAATCAACAAAAACTGGGGGGAAAAAGGAGAGAGAAAAATCTAATCTAATTAAATGATGGAGCTTTACCTTGGAGGCTCAGAACGAGCGTTCTTTTTTTTGTTACCCATTAAATTCCTTTTGTCGCCGTTGCCCGTGACAACGGAAACGAGTGTGATTGGTGTGTGAAGGGAGATGATGGAAGGAGGATGATGGGGCTCTGACAACTTCCTGTCGCTGTCAGTGCGGTGTGTGGGTGACGAATGACATTTCAACTTACCAGACACGACTAAAAAAGAAAAGCACAAAACACAAAAAAGCAACAGATGAATAAACAATAAATTACCGATGGTGCATAAAAAAACAGATGCAAGTAGGGGAGGGTGTACACCTGGGACAGGCACCACAGTGATGCGCATGGGAAAAATAACGTCAGGCTTTGTCAGTGAATGAATGGGGCATACAGGGGAGGTGCTTCATCCAAACAAACAAAAAAAAAACACAGCAGGCAACCTGGTACACTGTTAACATTGTGCAGGAATCAAGACACACCAGGGGTTATACACACAATTAGGTGATTATTGTGGGCTTCCACACAAAGAAAGCAAACCATGTGTGTGAAATCTCTATAGGTGTACGTCCAAATCTACCTTCCTGACCATTTTCCTATAATGGGGACTTGCACATTTCCATTCAAATCTTTTTCCCAGGGACAACACAATGGCTTTGACCATTGAGCAGGACACAGAAGGACTAGAACAACACTTGGGTTTAATTGCCATGTCCACACACACACACACACACTGAAGTGGAAAACACAAGCATTTACCAACAACACGGCAGTCAAAACATCACCCTCGTCTAGACGGTGATCAAGCCCCGTTGGCCAAAAAAAAAAAAAAATCCAATTTCTATGACTGAAAGGTTAGGGAGGGGAGGGTGGAGGTGACGAACTGACAAACCAGAGAGGTTTATAGTTACCGCAACTACAACGAACCCATTGAATCTTTTTAAGGCAGCGCTGCATGTATCAAGCAGGCCATAAAAACACAAGGAGAATGTTAACTGTCAGCCTTGGCCCATAAATCTCTCCCCAACAAATCGCTCTCTTTATCTAATCTGTCTGGTTCAACGGTCGGCGTGGAAACATAAACGCCGTCAGTCAGCGTAATGACTCCGCCCCCCCCCCCCCCCCCCCCCCATTGGTCGCCACCTCAAACACAGCACACGGCTGTGTCTCACAAAATAAAAACCTCTCCAATGTTTCTGACCTAAAGCATTGACACACACACACACACAAACATATATATATACACACACACACACACACAATCTAGCTGCACACAGAGTTTTCATTGTACCTACACAAAAAAAAAAAAAAAAATCTCCTATTAAAACCCCCCCCAGCGCCTTTTTCCCAAGCCTCTAATTATGTAACCGTATCTCCCAAATTCGGCCCGGATTACAGCCCTAAACGTGACAGAAAAAAAATTAACCTTAACCCTGGCTGCAGCTTTCTGACACCCCCTCAATCTCATGGGGGGTAGAAGGAGTCTGCTGCCGAGGCCAGTAGTGTTTGCGGTTGTTCAATTTCGAAGGGCGAACCAGCATGCGCTGGGGGCATTGGGGGGGAGGGGCTGCCCCCACAGAAGACTGCAGGATAATTACTGGGGATTTGAGTGGAGCTGCTTGTTTTGCGAGGGCTGATAGGACCGTATCTGCCTGTTCCTCCCGGGCCGATCGCAGTAGGACCGTATCTGCCTGTTCCTCCCGGGCCGATCGCAGCAGGACCGTATCTGCCTGTTCCTCCTGGGCCGATCGCAGGAGGACCGTATCTGCCTGTTCCTCCTGGGCCGATCGCAGTAGGACCGTATCTGCCTGTTCCTCCCGGGCCGATCGCAGTAGGACCGTATCTGCCTGTTCCTCCTGGGCCGATCGCAGCAGGACCGTATCTGCCTGTTCCCCCTGGGCCGATCGCAGTAGGACCGTATCTGCCTGTTCCTCCTGGGCCGATCGCAGTAGGACCGTATCTGCCTGTTCCTCCTGGGCCGATCGCAGTAGGACCGTATCTGCCTGTTCCTCCTGGGCCGATCGCAGGAGGACCGTATCTGCCTGTTCCTCCCGGGCCGATCGCAGCAGGACCGTATCTGCCTGTTCCTCCTGGGCCGATCGCAGGAGGACCGTATCTGCCTGTTCCTCCCGGGCCGATCGCAGTAGGACCGTATCTGCCTGTTCCTCCTGGGCCGATCGCAGTAGGACCGTATCTGCCTGTCCCTCCTGGGCCGATCGCAGCAGGACCGTATCTGCCTGTTCCTCCTGGGCCGATCGCAGTAGGACCGTATCTGCCTGTTCCTCCCGGGCCGATCGCAGTAGGACCGTATCTGCCTGTTCCTCCCGGGCCGATCGCAGTAGGACCGTATCTGCCTGTTCCTCCCGGGCCGATCTCAGCAGAGGGGCACAATACCCTCGCCGTAGCTTTTTGTTTGAGTAATGGAGCGGGCTGTGGCACTGTGACAATGCGCCTCGCTACAAACGCTCCTCCCGCCTAATTCAAACCTTTTCTACCCTCAACCCCCTGGGGCCGACAAATCGGTTACGTTCACAACACTGACGCATCAGCGTTAGTTACTAAAGCAAAAATAAAAACACAGAAAGCAACCGCACCAACAAAACGTCTGCATCCTGTACACCTGTACTCGACAGGTAAGGAGGTCTTCGCTGGAATTCCATTCACTGGAATTTCCGTTGCTCTCGAATCCGTTTTTAGCCGAATCGAGACAAAGCATCCGCAGGCTAAACAAACTGGTCAAAGGCAGAGAGCACAGGCCAGTTTGTCACGGACGGACTCCTGCGTGCGATCCACGCGTCCCCGTGTGAGAGCTCACAGTGTAGCTGCGCCCTGTCGTCTCTGTCTCTCTCTCTCGTACAGCAGCACAGCACACGGCTGCAAATTCAGCGTCTGTGGATTCGCTGGCTTTTGGGGCAAAACTACGGGACTGAATTCCAGAATGTTCCACCACGGCTGGTATTTCCTGGAAACTGTTCTTTTCAGCAGTGGCAGTAAATTTACATAAGATTTTATAGAGTTTTTTTTTTTTTACTGTAAAATGGAAAAACTTTACCGCATACATGAGAGAGAGAGAGAGAGAGAGAGAGGTAAACCAAGACCAAGCTGGCAGCTTCTTTCTTCCACAAATGAAAAAACGAAAGATACTACAATAATGCGTCTCAGTACTGATCTCGAAAGTGTATGCATATATGTATCAGTCTATGTGTCAGAGAGAATGAAAGGAGCAGGGAGAGAAAGAAGATTCAGTTCAGAATAAAAAAACAACAAGAGGAAAAAAAGAAAACAGATAAACTGGCAAAAACCTGCCCCTTCCATCCCAGGCACTGAATTTGGGGGAGAACAGCTTGACTGAACCATTAAAGTCTGTGAGGGGCGACCTGTGACCCCCCCCCCCCCCCCCCCCCCCCTGAGTCCCTGAGCTGCTCCAGGGGAAGAATCAGGGTCTCCCCCCCCCCCCCCCCCCCCCCGTCTCTATTTTGGCAGTGCTGGCAAGTTCCATTCCCGCCTCTTTACATGCGTTGTTAGTAAGGCAGCTCTGGGGAATTCCTCCGCACACTCCAACCTTTCTTTTTTTTTTTTTTAACTGCAAATAAATCACAGTAATACCGAAACTGCCAGCTGAAGTGAGGCCCGTTTTCCACACAGTAATCTTACAGGGGGGGGGGGGGGGGGGGTGTGGAAATGCCCGAGCCCTTTTTTCAGGAGACGCGGATCCATAGTCTGCAAACGCGGTTTCGCTGAGGATTCCACGCCCCTGAAATTCCTCCGCAAACTCACCCATCAAGTCCGAGCCCACGGGTACTTTTTTACGTGCAGGCATTTAACCTTAAAGGTGAGCGAAATAAGCGCACTTAAGTGTGGATTTAATATTCCTTCGGGCTCGAGCGCGAGCACTGAAGCAGCGGGCTTCTGCTAGCGAGCAGCGCGGCCCACAGAAGGCGCACTGCGGTGCGAGCGAGTGTATTTCCGCAGCGCGTCCCGTCACATGACCTAAACGGCCTGATCCCAACGACATGTTTATGGGTCAAAAGGGGACGTGAGAGGCAGACGAACACACGTGTTAGGGCCTAATTCAATGAACCGGTCCCAAAGCCAGAGCTCGTAACATAAGCACGGGTGGGGGGGGGGGGGGGGGGGGGGGGGGGGGGCAAAGAATAACAGCCCCCGGGCCCTCCCTCACAAGGTCCGCGTTGTTCGCCGACCGGCCCCCGCCAGCCAGTCCGATGTGTGAAAAGGCTTTTGTGGACGACGGGCGGAGTAGACGACGAACCAAATTCCTAATTTTGTGCTCTGTGTAGATTTTGTTTTTGGTGGGGGGGGGGGGGGGTTATGACCCGTTCCGCAACAACATTAACCAGCAGGGGGCAGTCTGCTATCCCCCCCCCCCACAGAGCAAGGGTTCATTCGCTGATATCAAAACGATAGGTGGGCTAATGGAGAAATGAGGGAATCACTGAATTAAGGGAAGGTCCCTGGAGTTGAAAATGCATTTTCTTATGTTTCACCCCCTTCCAAAAAAATAAAAAATAACTCAAGAACCTAAAAAGTTTTTTTTTTTTTAAATGAGAAAAATTCATGACCAGATTGCCCAAAAATAATAATAATTGAACAAAACGGCAGAAATATTGGCTGGTGGAAATGAAGGATGGCGACAAAATGAAGAGTTTTTAGATACGAGTAATTCATTTGAGACATGCTGGGGAGAATTTTGTTCTGTTTTGATTTCCAGGGCTGAAATTGCGAGGGTGTGCCTCTTCTGCTTCTATCTGAGGAATAAAAGCTTCAATTATCCTATTTCCTGCTCCAATTGCAATGTTTAAATTCTCCCTTCCTTTTAAATTTGTGCTTTGGGTACAAAATGGAACATTCAGACACCTTCTATTGAATTCACCAACAAAAAAGAGTGAAGGTTGATTTTTCAAACTTCAAGCAGACATCAATTTTCTTAGGCAGGGTCCAAAACAAAACAAAAAAAATTTGCATACTACTGTTACAACTAATGCTACTAAATAATAATAATAATAAGAATTTATACACTGCTTTTATACACTTCCATGCATATATCTAAAGACAAGTTACATTGAGGGGCTGACTTATCTCAACCACCTTCAGTCTGAACCATTCATTTCAGGAACATCGCCTTCGATTAGAAGCTAGTGATCCCACCATATCTTTAAGAGGATATTTCCATAGCTGAGTTCCTCACGCATAAGCTTTACTGTAAAACAGTAGATGGTATATGTGTCCAGTTAAGTCATTCAGCATTGCAGTGTTACAGTACAACTTCACTGGGGGGGATGAAGATAAAAGCTTTCTGCACACTAGTTTTCCCATCATGGTGGGAGTGAGCAGAGATGGTTTCATTTTATTTGTTGTTGCCTGAGCCAATCGTATTGTGCCTGAGGCCAAACACAGTCCCGAGAATAAATTTCTCCTTTGTATCTGACAGCGAGAGAAAATTGATACAATGCAATTTATTTCAACAGCGCATAAATACTGTTATTGTTCCGAATTCACAGCAGGCGACTGCTAAATTTTCTCATTTGAAATATCCCTCTTAATATTTACATAAACGTACTTCACCGCAACAATCAGGCAATCTGAAGTGAATTAGATTCAATTTACACGCACTCGGGGAGGGAGAGACGGAGTAAGATGAGAGAGAGAGAGAGAGGGAGGGAGGGGGAAAAAACGGAGCGAGGGAAGGAGAAGGGGTTGTGAAGGATGACATGCAGAACGCTCGGAGGGAGGGATAATGAGGAGCCTTTGTCTCATTCTAATTCAGCAGGCTGCGCTGCGCTGGCAGGTACACGCTACTGAAAGGAAGGAAAAAAAAAATCCGCAAAAACAGAAAAAAAAAATTATCTTAACAGACTCCTTGTCTCAATCTCGTCATCTGATGCTGTCATCTCATTACAGCAGTATTTCCAGAAGAGGGAACAAATTTGTCAGACAGCTCAGCATTATGTCTTATTTCCTCAGAAGACACAAATAACAATAAAATATATTAAAAATCGGGTGCTCAGTCGGCGAAAGGCTGTCAAGTGAACCAATCACGGTTTCGTTCATTCATCATTCTCTCTCCACTACCCTTCCCTCTCTCTCTCCTCTACCCTTTCCTCCCTCTCTCCCTCTACCCTCTCTCACTCTTCCCTTCCCTCCATCTCTCTCCTCTACCCTACCTCTCTCCCCATACGCTTCCCTTCCTCTCTCTCCTCTACCCTTTCCTCCCTCTCTCCATCTACCCTCTCTCACTCATCCCTTCCATCTATCTCTCTCCTCTACAATCCCTCTCTCCCTCTACCCTCCCTCTCTCTCTCTCCTCCCTCTCCCTCCATCCCTCCGTCTCTCTCGCTCTCTGCTAATAATACGGGGAGTCATGCCAGGTGAACTGAGTTAGCGAGGAAGGAAAACAAAGAACAAAAGAAAGAAGGGGGGGGTAAGAGGGTAAAGGGTAGAATGCAGATGCACTCCTGCTGTCTCTCCTTCCCTCCCTCCCTCCCTCCCTCCCCTCATTCAGGCCCACAGTTACCCCGCTCTCCCTTCTCTTCCCCGGGCCCCAGAATTAAGAGTCTGTAATTAGAAACATGTCATTTCCTGGCGTGGGACTGAGGCCTGCTTGTCTTTAATTAGGCGGCTGCCTCCGTGACCACGGCTGCCCCTGCTCGCTGAAGCTCAGTGACGGGGGGGGGGGGGGGGGGGGGGGGGGGGGGGGAGCGGAGGAGATCTGCGGGGGAGGGGCACTTCTGTCTGCACCACGCCTCACGTAACCTCAATTAAATTTCGTTAATCAGGCCCT
The DNA here is from genome assembly GCA_025169545.1 of Anguilla japonica. Lineage (NCBI taxonomy): Eukaryota > Metazoa > Chordata > Actinopteri > Anguilliformes > Anguillidae > Anguilla > Anguilla japonica. The sequence goes on from CM045894.1 coordinate 38,163,624, forward strand.
GAAATCGGAGGGCAGAGGCTGGGCCTTGTCCCTGCCCGTCAAATCCCACGGGCGGGGACAACTCAGATCTCTTCGGCACTAATGAGGGGGAGAGACGTGTCACTTCCTGTCACCTTTTGTCACTTCCTGTCTGGGTCCTTTGAGGCTTGAGTGGAATGAGGCAGGGGTTTATAATTTTATTTTTGTTTTCAGTTATTATTGTTTCTATATAATTTCTATTTTTTCTTTATCCTTGTTATGTTGACAGTATCGAGACTGTTTTGGGGGTAAAAAAATGGGGGGGGGGGGGAATTAAATTACGCTCTGAATTGTATGCTGATGCTATACCTTTCTTTTGAATAAAAATATGCTTGGGAATGAGGCAGGGGGATGGTACATACGTGTGGGTTGAGAGCTAAGTGGAGGCCAGTACATCAGTCATAATAATAATCAATATGGCAGACGCTTGCTCAGCTTATCAGGCCGAGGAGGAGAGTCATACACACATAAATATATTACACTAACAACTCAGAAATGACATTAATAATAAAAAATAAAAACATTAAGCCCTTTTCCAAATTTCAGGATTGTATTTTTTGTGAGGCTTTCACGTTTCTGCATCTATGTGTGCTGAACACTGGCACTCCCTGGCCGCCTCATTACGAGCAGCAGAATTAGCTTCGGAGGCAGGCACAGATAGAGGCGGTCATGTGACCGTGTGATGCGGCTCAACAAAAGGAACTTGGGCCTGTGCGGGGGGGGGGGGGGGGGGGGGGGGGGTCGCTGTGCTCAATGAATGAAGGAGTAATTGCATGGTGGCGCAGATGAAGGTAGACGGGGTGTCTGTCTGCGAGAGTCCTAATCGCTGGGGGGGTGGGGGGGGGGGTTGGGTGTTTTGGCGGATGATGGAGGAATTTAAATGCCCCGGCTATTTACTGCTCCCCAATGTCTGCGAGGGCTGACCTCATCCCACTCAGAGGGTTCACAACCCCCCCACACCCCCCCCCCCCCCCCCCCCCACCCCCCAACAATCAATTGAGTGGATTCATGGTGGGTTTGTATTTGCAGGGCGTTAGATGGGAAGTTTAGCCCAGGCAGATTTAAAAAGCAAAAATAAATTCAATAGTGACTGAATTAATCCCCCTCTTTAAGAGCTCACAGGGGAGATTCCCTGGCAACACCAACATCTCGCCATCCTGACAGTGAACACCAACCCCAAAGCCCAAATCCTGGATCTACCTACAGATCCCCCAAATAAAAAATTACAAGCTCCACTCATGCTACGAATGAACTGTACAAGGTGTGCAACTGGATTTTGGAACAAAATACATTTAACCGCCTTTTTCTGGACATCCTACAATGTTCGTGGTCATATATCACTCATGTTTTCTCATCCATTTGTACTTGTGCAGCCAAAGCGAACGAACCACAAGACCTGATACACAAAATCACCATCAAACCACAGTCCAACCCCAGATCCTCATTAAGTGAAGAGCTCACCGGAGACTGCGTCAACAAAACTAAGACTGCAACATTTTCATCCACCCAGCTATCTGCATTCTCTCACTCTTTCACACTTTCCGTATTTCTGAAATCAGTGTTCTCGGATCTCAGGACACACAGTATAACAGATTTGTGAAGGGGTAAATAACTGTGTGGAAAAGCTAAATTGCTTAAGACAGTCTAACAGTGGGAATGTGTGTAAAGGCAAACACAGGTTTATAAGGGAACACAGGACGTGCATGAGGAGGTAAGGTCCTTAAAGGTGATGTGGAAAGCAGGGGCCCAGGTGTGTGTGAAGGTGAATACAGGTGTGTAGACATCATTGTACAGTGTGTGAGGGGGACTTGCAGTGCACCTCTAGGTGATCACTGTGGTAAAGGTGATAACTGCAGTATAAGGGCTCACACTAACGTGTGGAGGTGGTCACTGTGGTAAAGGTGATAGCCGCAGTATAAGGGCTCACACTAACGTGTGGAGGTGGTCACTGTGGTAAAGGTGATGCATAACTGCAGTATAAGGGCTCACACACTAACGTGTGGTCACTGGTAAAGGTGGTCACTGTGGTAAAGGTGATAACTGCAGTATAAGGGCTCACACTAACGTGTGGAGGTGGTCACTGGTAAAGGTGATAACTGCAGTATAAGGGCTCACACTAACGTGTGGAGGTGGTCACTGTGGTAAAGGTGATAACTGCAGTATAAGGGCTCACACTAACGTGTGGAGGTGGTCACTGGTAAAGGTGATAACTGCAGTGTAAGGGCTCACACTAACGTGTGCAGGTGGTCACTGTGGTAAAGGTGATAACTGCAGTATAAGGGCTCACACTAACGTGTGGAGGTGGTCACTGTGGTAAAGGTGATAACCGCAGCATAAGGGCTCACACTAACGTGTGGAGGTGGTCACTGTGGTAAAGGTGATAACTGCAGTATAAGGGCTCACACTAACGTGTGGAGGTGGTCACTGTGGTAAAGGTGATAACTGCAGTATAAGGGCTCACACTAACGTGTGGAGGTGGTCACTGTGGTAAAGGTGATAACTCACACTAACGCAGTGGTCATAAGGGCTCACACTACTCACACTAACGTGTGGAGGTGGTCACTGTGGTAAAGGTGATAACTGCAGTATAAGGGCTCACACTAACGAGGTGGTCACTGTGGTAAAGGTGATAACTGGTGGTCACTGTGGTAAAGGTGATAACTGCAGTATAAGGGCTCACACTAACGTGTGCAGGTGGTCACTGTGGTAAAGGTGATAACTGCAGTATAAGGGCTCACACTAACGTGTGGAGGTGGTCACTGTGGTAAAGGTGATAACTGCAGTATAAGGGCTCACACTAATGTGTGGAGGTGGTCACTGTGGTAAAGGTGATAACTGCAGTATAAGGGCTCACACTAACGTGTGGAGGTGGTCACTGTGGTAAAGGTGATAACTGCAGTATAAGGGCTCACACTAACGTGTGGAGGTGGTCACTGTGGTAAAGGTGATAACTGCAGCATAAGGGCTCACACTGAACGTGTGGAGGTGGTCACTGGTAAAGGTGAGGGCAGGTAATACCAGGTGAGTCCTGGCGGGTCTTACCGCGTACGGTGAGGGTGGCAGACGCCTCGGCCTTGCCCACCATGTTCTCCGCCACGCAGGTGTAGGTGCCCACGTCTGCCGACGTCACGCGCCGCACCTTCAGGGTGTGGTCCTCCCGGATCTCGTACCTGGGGGAGCACAGCCGCACGCCGACGCAGGAGCGCCACAGGTCACATCCTCGCACCCGCACACCATTCAGCTTTAACCCGCCTACACAAGCCCCGTACAGAGACGGGTGCACGGGGCGGGTTGAGCGAGCACAGGTGAGTGAGCACAGGTAACCTAGCGCAGGTGAGCGAGCACAGGTGACCAAGCGCAGGTAACCTAGCACAGGTAACCTAGCGCAGGTTAGTGAGCACAGGTGACCTAGCACAGGTGACCAAGCGCAGGTAACCTAGCACAGGTAACCTAACGCAGGTGAGCGAGCACGGGTAACCTAGCGCAGGTGAGCGAGCACAGGTAGGTGAGCACAGGTGACCTAGCGCAGGTGAGCGAGCGCAGGTAAGCGAGCACAGGTGACCTAGCACAGGTGAGTGAGCACAGGTAACCTAGCGCAGGTAAGCGAGCGCAGGTGACCAAGCGCAGGTGAGCCAGCGCAGGTCAATGAGCACAGGTAAGTGAGCACAGGTAACCTAGCGCAGGTAAGCGAGCACAGGTGACCTAGCGCAGGTGAGCTGAGCGCAGGTGAGCTAGCGCAGGTGAGACACACCTCCCCTTGGGCAGATCCCCGTCCTCCTTCTTCCAGCGCACGGTGGGGACCGGGTCACCCCGAGCCTCACACCTGAACTCCACGCTCTCCTCCACCAGCACCACCTGACTGCTGGGTCTCTTCACAAAGCTGGGCCGCTCTGCAACCACACACACACACACGCACATGAGTGCACACACACGCACATGAGCACACACACACACACACACACACACATGAGCACACACACACACACACACACACACACACACACACACATAGCACTTCACTGCCCTGCTGCTCACTCACAGATGGCATCAGTGACACATGTCACAGCTATAACTGCACATGGGACAGTGTTTGAGGCACAGATGGACTCTCTATGGCGAGTTACTGCAGCTTCGGGCCTGTGGTGCAGGCAGGAGCCGCGGTTGCGAAACTCAAGCCTATTTAATATGAAGAGATCTGCAGCCACCCTCCCCTCTCCAGCCATTCCGGCTCAAATCCGGCTCAATTCCCCATAGCAGAAACACACCGCACCAGGGCCTGTCCAAGAGGGAGCACTTACACAATATCCTAATTCCTGTAATGTGCTTTTTTCCCCTCCTCTAGTATTTGTTTTGTAACATTTCCCTGGGATAAATAAAAAAAATTCCACGGCTCTGCATGTTTTTTGACCTCAGTCTTAAATCCCTAAACAGAAATGACTTTCAAAAAAAAAAGAAAAAAAAAAAAAGAAAAACTTTAATAAAAACTTTTTTCAGGGTCACTTGAGCTCGGTACACTCAAACAGGGGGAAATACAGTCTTGCATTAAAACAGACCCTGAAAGTCGTTATGAGTGAGCCGTTTCCTGTAAATAAGTCTGTGCGGGAAATGTGCCGTTGGATCGTGTGACGGACTCCGCAGAGACAGGAGGGGAGGGGAGGGGGAGGGAGGAGGAGCAGGACAGCGATGAGGTCAGCGATGAGGTCAGCGGCCTCGTCGTCGTGGCAACTGAAGTGTGACGCTGAACAGCCGAACCGGTGGGGTGGGCCTCCACCTGGTGAAGGGGCTGGCTGTAGACAGTGGTGGTGGGGGGGGGGGGGGGACCCTGCTGGGGCGGAGGAAAGGGGCGGCTAGGTTTCGTTAGGGCGGCGCGGGACGTACCCAGCACCGTCAGCTCGGCGATCTCGCTCTCCCGCTCGCCCACCATGTTGGTCCCCACGCACACGTACTTCCCCGCGTCGCTCTTCCGCGCGTTGGTGATCATCAGCTTCCCGCCGCGGATCTGCAAGCGGAAAAACGGAGGGATGAGACGGACAAGAGCAACAGGGACCCGCAGAGGCAAGCGGAGAAATGAAGAGCAAGAATCATCAGATACGCTCCTTTTCATCTACGTGCAGCAATGCAGGGAGAAGGCTGTAAAGGAGGATGAAAGATTGCGAGGCTTTAATAGCAACCAGTCAAAAAAAAAAAAAAAGAAAGAAATTAAAATTTATAAATAAATAAATAATTTTCTGCAGGGAATAGCACGGGAAGCAGCCAGCATAATTTAGCCGTATGCAGTAAACTGTTTGCTGGTTTCCAGCTGTTCCTCCAGCTTGAAAAACGCGAGAGTTTATTTCTCTCTGTCAATCACTTCCTTTCACCATTATTATACAAGACACAGCTGGCATCGCTCTCTCAAACACGCACTGCTGCAGTACCTTCCATCTCCACGGGGGGCACTGCTCCATTCTACACCAAACTCAACTTGCAAAGCCACTGCTCAGCCCACAAAAGGCCACCCTACGGCTACGGAAAGCAACATTAGTGAATAACGTCACCGACGCAGTCATCAATAGTGTTGAGCATGGAGCCCGATTAGAGAAATCAACGCTACATTCTGACACACTCAGTAAAGTGAGTTTAGTGTAGAAATGGGTCTTTAGTGCGGGTCACCGTCTGTTCCGTTGTTGATTGGCTGTAATTTCGCAGGGGGGTCATTAGACGACAGGTGAGACTTTGGAGTATGGAGGCAAGCAGACCTGCAGCCCCAACCCATCTCACCTGAGAGCCCCTCCTGTCCCAGTCTCATCCAGTCCTAGCCAGTCAGTCCCAGCCCGCTCCAGTCCTAGCCAGTCAGTCCCAGCCCGCTCCAGTCCTAGCCAGTCTGTCCCAGCCCCCCAGTCCTAGCCAGTCAGTCCCAGCCTGCTCCAGTCCTAGCCAGTCAGTCACTGCGCGGTCGGAGACAATGGCCGTATGTGGCACTGATCCCCATGCTCCACAGAGGCTTAAAGGCCTAAATAAGCACTGGCCCACAATCCCACACGCCGGTAACAGATACCCTAATTATAAAACCCACACACGGGGGTGCGTCAGTGGGACAAGCGCTACGCATCGGGACAGCGCTACGCACCAAAAACGTTAAGGACACCCCTGCCTTCTCCTCCCTCGGCTAATGTAGGTCAGAGATGTTACGTTACATTACATTTATCTGCCAGACACTTTTATCCAAAGCGACGTAGAATAAGTGCAAGGTCATTAGAACAACTACAAAACACAGGTTCGAAAAGGCACAATACTCGTTTTGTAACAGTTATTCATAGCCATGAACACATTAAGTCCAGTTCACACAGTGAACATTGCTCTGACCTAACCTATGCCAAGTCAAACTAGGAGGCATTACAAGATGCAACATCAAGACAATGATACAAGGCACAATCAGTGCTGGCATTTAGCTTATCCAGAGCGACTTAAACAACTTCTCACACAGCATTTACATTGCATCCATTTATACAGCTGGATATAAATGCTGAAGCAATGCAGGTTAAGTACCTTGCTCAAGGGTACAACAACAGTGTCCTACTTGGGAATCGAACCTGTGACCTTTAGGTTACAAGACCAGGTCCTTACCCGTTACACTGCACTGCCAGATGTACCCACTCTGCTACATGCTAACAGAGTCAGGCTCTGCGTGGTCAAAATTCCATTTGTTTGACCTGGAAAAAAAATCAATGCGGTGTCGGCATGGTAATTATCTCCACCAAAGACAGGGTACAGGGACTGCCCAGGTGAGGGCTTGACCAATGAAAATGGCTTATGGAGTGGAGCTCGGGCCAAACGCACACACTGTAGTCCATCTGTGCTGGAGCGCTGACTCGGCAGTCCATCTGCAGAGTGGACCCACGTCACAGCTAAACAAACTCCCTGGGACAGAGAGAGCCACCGACTACCCTAATGAAGCTGCCACACTGAGCGCTGGTATACTGTGCAGCCATGTAATAGACAATTCATTAAAGCGCACTTTTTTGAAAAGATCGGAAAATGTTGTTGGAGGCAGAAAATTATTTTTGAAAGACGGGTAAAGGTGCTTTCGTTTTTGACCTCATAGCAAAGGTTTGGAAGGTTCCACTGTGTGTGTGTGTGTGTGTGTGTGTGTGTGTGTTTTGTGGGTGTACGCATGTGCATATGCCTGCATGCACGTATGTTCAAGAACGAATACGAGAGAGAGAGAGAGAGAGGGAGAGAGAGGGGAAGGGAGAGAGAGATAGTCGGAGAGAGAGAGAGAGACACAGCGAGAGAGAGAGAGAGAGAGAGAGAGAGAGAGAGAGAGAGAGAGAGAGGGAGAGAGTGGGGGATATAATGGCTGCTCAGAAGAGGCTACTCTGCCAGTCTGCAGTGTGACAGACGGCATGAACAGGACCGTATCCAGGAGGCTGGGTCTCTGTGCAGAACATTACCCCTCTGCACCAGACATATGCCACTCATGTAAAGAGCCACTGCGTCCTTCTGCCAACCGTACCACAACACATTGGGTCTAAATAACACGTTTCAGTTGTGGACTGAGTGAAAAAGGATGGATTCTGAGCGGGAAGGAAAGGCACTTCACGCGCATCGTATTTTGTCGCAATGGAACTATAAATGCTTCAGGGAACATTTTCTAGCAATCGTTCAATTTTCAGCATTCCGTGTGTGGGAATCCACACTTCCCTCCGAGAAGTGTGAATGACCAAAACTGTATGGAATGCTTTAGAGAATGGGCCTGAGGTCAGTGGACTGACCCAATCCCAGAATGCACCACATTCTCCAAATTCTACATGATGACACCACTAAAGACACGGAATCTGTGGGAGCTGCTTTTGTTTTCTGCCTTTCCAGATGCTAAGCTAAGCAGGGTCTGTTGTAGCGTGTGGTCTCAATGCGTTATGGTGGAAACAAAAGATGTTTCTTGGACAAAGATGGTTTAATGTCTCCAATTTCATGGATCTCGCCTTTATTTTGTTCAGATTTATCTGCACAGAACAACTTCTCTTTTCAGGACATGTGTTTCACTGTACTGGGTATTAACTGAGCTTACTATCTGTTCAATACAGGGGTTACACAAACACTTCAGTTCTGCCCAGAGAGGAGAGAGCTCTGGTGTGTCATCCCACCATGTTTACACAAAGACACACAAGTGTGGCTGTCTCTCCCCCTGTGTCCAAACCTCACCCTGCCACCACAGACCCCTGTGTGCCAAAACCAACACGGTAGGGTGGGGGGGGGGAGTGGGGGGGCTGAACAATCGCCCTCTTGCAGGGGAACAGGCGGGGGGGGGGGGGGGGTCTGTCACTGAGGACAGAGGCCGTGCGTTACAGCGCACCTCCACAGCCGGATGGCGGGGACGTGGCCTAAACCAAACACTGGCTCTCGCAATGGAGCCTACAGCCCGCGAGCACAAAGGAAGAGGATTCTTTGAAGAGGATTCCTCAGGTGTTCCACAGGTTCTAGAACATTCCGGCTGCCCTTCGCAAGCACACGCTGCTGGAAGGGTTTGTTTCAAACTTCTAGGTTTTTTTTTTTTTTTTAAAAGCAAATATAGATACAATGTACACGCGCACACACGCACACAAGCGCACAAATGCAAGCACGTACGCAGTGCACGCAGGCAGGCAGGCAGGCAGGCAAACAGACACGCACGCACGTGTTCATACAATTAGCGAGAGGACTTGCGCATACCCTTAGCGCGAATGTTCAGGCGGGAACGGTCTCTCTGTCCTTAATTTGCCCTCTTACCCTCGCTGCACTGACGGGCACGTTCCCCCCCCCCCCCCCCCCCCCCCCCCCCCCCCCCCCCCCCGAGCAGACAAAGGCGGGAATGCACAGTACATAAACCAGAGGAGCGCTGCCAGCGAGTTTAAAACACCGACCGCCACAACGTCCACCGGAGGTTTCACGCACCACCAAACAAAAATCACACATTGAGAAAAAAAACCGAGAAAAAAAAAAAACCCAGTCGTCCGCGGCGACGGCAGAGAGGAAGTTATTTGAACGGCGCTCAAAGCTAGCGGTTGAGCCGGAGCGCGCTCCGCTGCCTCCAGCCTGATTACGCTAACGGCTATCCGCGAGAAAGCGCGGCGCCATAACTCACCCCGAACGGAGAGTCGGAGGGTTTATGGGCCAGAAAAAAAAGGCGGCGTCCGTTTCGAACCAATCGTCTCCCCTTACACCCCCCGACGACGCGAGTAAACTGTACCTAACTCTCGGGAGAACACGGCGGCGTGTGAAAGCCGGGCAGGAAGCCGTCTTTTTCGCAGGTTTCTGGCTCATTGACTTCTCGACTCGACTCGATATATTTTTTTTTTTTCACGACGGGTTCTCAGGTGACCGGTTCTACAGTTCTTGAGTTTACGACCATTTCGGTTTTCCAGCTGCTGGGGGGGGGAGAAACTAACGCTTCCCCTCTGACCGAAACCCGACCGCACTTCAGAACGGGGCTAATAAAAAATAAAAAAAAACAGAAAGGGATCGCTTCTCCGACCTGTCGTACACGTACAGCTCAGACGGGCGGAACGGGGCCTCTCGAAGTCCGAACGGAAGAGAAGTACGATCAAAAGGGTGACATCACTAACACTGATACGAGCGCAGTGTAGACAGGGCTGGAAGGGGCAGGATCCAGAGAGGCGTGAAGCTCTCACTTCTGAAGGCCGCCATTAGGACAGTCTCGCGGACACTGTCTGAAATAGCCATGCTTTAGTAGGAGTCCGTTGAGAATGGGAAAAAAAACCCATTTATTTTATGTTATATTCCCCCAAATCCACCCCTCACCCAAAGCTGTGTGATCCAGCCAGTCAATCAGTGAGTGGGAGGGAGAGCATAACGTGAAGCAGCTTGGCGTCAGGAATTGGCAGCAGTGAGTACCAAATGGGAGCTGTTTGTGTCCCTTCCTCACTATAGCTTACATTTACCCTGGCGCGAGTCCACACACACTCACACACACACACACACACACCAGCGCCATGCAAATGCATACCCTCAATACTACACTGATGCACATATGCTTACATTCACAATGACACTATACAAGCGTGCACACACACACCCACACACAAACACTCACAATGACACTGTACAACCGCACACACACATACACACAAACACACACACATAAACACACGCATGCACACACACGTGCACACACACACACATAAACACACGCACGCACACACACATACACATGCACGTACACAGACACACAGACACACACACACACACACACGCACACACAAACATGTACACACACACACACGCACACACACACCCACACGCACGCACACACACACATACAGAGTGGTTTCACAGGTGCTTCAAAGGCAGCCAGGTGTGATAGATGACAGGGGATTCTTGGGCGTGGCGTCTTTGTTCTCTCAGGTGCAGAGATTACAGGTTCCAGTTCACTGGGTTTTAGATGCGCACACACACATATACACACTCACAGACAAGCACACACACACACACACACACACAAAGAAACACACACACACACAGAAACACACACACACACACACATACACACACTCACACACACACACTCTCTCTTACACACACAGAAACACACACACACACACACGCACACATACACACACTCACACACACACACACACACACACACACACGTGCGCGCACACATACACACACTCACAGACACGCACACACACATGCCCACACCCACAAATGAACACACACACACACATACACACACACACACACAAACGCACACATCCATAAACGCACAACTCCAGTTCAGTCCTCCGGCTTGATGAAGAGGCTTTCAGCGAATCACAAACTGACGGCTGAACCGTGTGACAGGTAAGATTTGATTAAATCTGAAATAGATCATGAGCTTGCTTATTTTAATTACACCGCATGCCTGCCAGGCACAAGGCCTTAATCTTCCAGAGAGCTGCTCACAGGTGCAACGAGGAGAAATAACCGTGTTCAGGTCCAGCATGCACTGGGGCAGTAATCCTACGCTGCAGTGTTGCACAGTGTTCTGTCCTGGAGTGCCTGAACACGGCCGACACCTATAAATCCCCGGCTTTTCACTGGTGACGATGCACAGATTCTTCAGGTTTTACTTAACATAACTGGCTCAAAAGGAACCCCCGTTTAATGCATGTACAAAAACAAATTTTTCTCAGGAAAGTCACCACAGCTTTGTGGAGTGAAATATCATCAGACCTTTTCTGGCTCTAGTAGATTTTTGGTAGTCTATCAGTTTTGTCTAAGCTGACTGTTCAGCCACCCTGTACAGTGCACTTATTTGTTCGTCAGCAGGTAGAGAACACAATCATATGTACACAGAGCCTTAAATTAGCTTAGCTTAGGGTGCCCAGCAGCAGTAATGAATGACTAGGGTGCCGTGGGCATAGAACAACCCGTCACTTTATACGCGTGCACTGTGCATATCCCCCCACCCCCCCCCTCCCCCCCCACAACAGCATCTACCACCATCTGTAATTCGACCCTCATTAGCCCAAGCTCTGACGAAGTCCCCCCCCCCCCCCCCCCCCCCCCAACCTCCGACCCCCCACCCCAAAATGGCGGGGCGTCAGTTTGATTAAAAACGACGACCTTAGATCCGCGTCTCCCGCTAAATAAACACATTAGCGAAGTCGGCGCACCTTGCTGCAAGCGGTCCAGGGGCTCCCCGTCAAGGTCAGCCCCCCCCTTTAACGAGTTTAACGGGAGGAAGGAGTGATTGATACCCTGGCTCCACCCGCCACACTCTTAATTAAGAAAGACTAATTGGAGGTTTTTCGTCCTTCGAGAGCTCCGTAAATCAGGCGGCTGGCTACCGACCGCCAAACGTTAGCGGAACAAAACTTGTTTTTTTTTTTGTTGTTGTTGTTTTTTTCTCACGCCACTCTTTCTGTTCCCCCCCCCCCCCCATTTCTGCTGATATGGAGTCCATTCATTTCTTCAGGACTTCGGCGTTTACTGCCTTATTTCACCCTTCATCTGAAGGGTCTTAATCCACGCACACTTATGAAATTGATGGACCCTGACTAAGTTCATGCACCAACTACTGACAGCACAAAGTAAGTGACAGGGGCTTGCGTTTGCTAGCTACATGCATCTGTAAAGAGCAGTCACAACCACATAGGATATTACTTTACTGTATGTCACAGGTGTCAAACTCCAGGACCTTCAGTGTCCGCTGGTTTTTTTGGTGTTCTTGGCATAAGTGTTTCATTTAAGTCACTGATTGGCTAAGGAATCCACACACCTTGTTCTCAAGGCCTTAATTGGCAGCTGATAGAAAGGAAACACACAAAAAACCCGCAGACACTGCAGCACCCGTGGGATTCAGTTAGACACCCCTGCTTTATGCACAGTAAACGCAATGTAATTCAGCTGCTCACGGGTGATTGAGAACGTGAAGTTCTCCATTGGAGTCTTCCTGTTTCCCTCCAGGTCAGCAGTGCATGAAAGCTCAGGCAGTTGGTAGGTACTGTAAGGCAGTGCCCTAAGGGGTATCCGCTCCTCGGGCTTCTCCTCGCTACATAATACGGAAATCTGCTCGACAGGTGTGCGTGTCATGTTCACGTCAATCACTGTCTTCATCCGCCCCGATTCTCTCTCTCTCTCCGATTTCACATTCCGTTCATTTTTCAGTTCTGCCGAAGGCCAGGATCTCGGGAGAGAGCAGGGAGGCGCGCGTCCGCAAACAGGGGGTCTCACCAAATCCACCTCGCTCCCCTCGGTGTGCGTTGTGGGCATGTGCACCCCCCTGCCCCACACACAGCCCAGCCCAGCCCTGCCCAACCCAGCCCAGCCCAGCCCAGCCCAGCCCAGCCCAGCCCAGCCCAGCCCAGCCAACCCAACCCAACCCAGCCCAGCTCAGCCCAACCCAGACCAGCCCAGCCCAACCCAAGCCCAGCCCAGCCCCACACACAGCCCAGCCCAACCCAGCCCAACCCTGCCCCCTGCCCCGCCCAGCCTAACCCAGCCCCGCCCCCTGCCCCGCCCCCTCACCGTGATTCGCTCGTCCCGGTCGTCGATGTTGGCGCTGTCCTTCTTCCAGGAGATGGTGGGCTCGGGGTGCCCGCGAGGGGGCTGGCACTCCATCACCGCCGGCTCCCCGGCCGCCACCATCACGTCCGCCGGATTCTGCCTGAAGTCGTCACGGAGAACTGCAGGAGGAGGAGAAGGAGGAGGAGGAGAAGAAGGAGGAAAGGGTTAATTTCTTTCCACGCTCGTTTTTCACGCTCGCACAGCCCGGCGAGGGAGCAGGTGACAGCGGCAGCCTTGGCTCAGCGGGCTGCTGAAGGCACGACGATCAAAAACCCGCCACCGAGGAAAAACGGCCGCCAAAAATAATCAGACAGCAGGAATGTCGCGCGCGCAGGTTCCACATCACTTTAGATGCTTAAACATGCCCCCCTCCCTCCCCCCCTCCCCCCCCCCAATCCCCCTCCCAACCCACATAGCTAGACAGCTGCATCATTTAGTGTCCCTGTGCGGGTGTACGACGAAAAGGAACCAGCGTTATAATCAGTCACCAAAATCGGGCCACAAAACAGATACAAGTGCAGTAAAGAATAAACGTAACACACTGAACCCAGGAACATGAATGCTAACACACTGCTGTGGTGAAGGGTCACAGACAGTGTGGGACTGTCAGGCTTTTGGAGCTTGTCTGTGGCGAGGAGGTCGCAAGGTCCCCAGAGGCTGAGATACTGGAAAGATCTCCACCACGCCGAGGCGTCGCCCCATTCCGAAGATAATTGCCCATTTCTCAGACACATCTAGCTCACACAGCTCAGCTCTGAGTCACAAACAAGGCCTGGACTCAGACGAGAAGAGGTCAAAGGTGAAGGCTGGGTCAAAGGGCATCTCCGACAACAACACCACTGAGCGAATAGACCGACTCCAAAGAGGCGGGCTGGTTCCCGCACACTTTCTGCTATCTATGAGACTGATTGCACACCAACGGTGTCAACATTTCTTCCTCAGAATAAAGCCACCATCAGCATTAGCGATTTAAGTGATTAATCTCACTTTTCTCAACTGGGGTTGAGAAAAGTGAAATATTATCTTCTCAGCATTAAACATTACATATTAATTACGTGTGGGCCAAGCTTTGATCATGGGGTGTGAAAGTGCTTTTCCAAACCGTAATCATTCATTTATTAACCTTTATTTAACCAGGAAGTCTCACTCGGATACAGAATTCTCTTTTTCAAGAGAGCTGGCCAAGCTCAGTAGCCATAAAAGACAAACAACAGCAACAGCTCCAAGAACAAGAACAACAAGAACAACAAAATAGGATTTAGATAATGTCAAAAAAGTTCCCCTAATTCTTTAAGTGTTTCAGGACAATTTATGTTGCACTATCTCCTTTTTCCCTATGGATGTTTCTCTATGTTTTGCCCCTTCACTCAAATAATGGATGTCTGACAAGGGGGGGGGGGGGGGGGGGGGGGGGGGGGGGCTTACTGAACCATAGGAATGGATTCACCAGGGAAATGAGCACCACTCCCGGCCGAGTTAAAGAGGCATTTCATCTGCATTCCCCTTTGCGCAGAGTACACACTGACACCCACAAATATTTGCATTGCCACCAGATTTATGAGCCCTAGAACGGCAAAGTATGTGGTGAGCAGAGAGAGAGAAAGAGAGAGAGATAGAGAGATAGAGAGAGGGAGAGAGAGAGAGGGAGAGAAAAACCCTAGCTGCCTGCTGGTTAATATTCGTCCGCAATGTTTACCTGGCAAACACTCCAATTAGAAAGGCTATTATTGCCTAAGAGCCATTAACCATTATGAGAAAATATGGCTCTGTGGTGGCTGTGCATTTTAGATAAAACAGCCATTAGCATGCAAGGTGTGTATTAAACAACAGCAAAACAACACACACACACACACACAGGCACACACGCACGCACATGCAGACAAACACACGCAGACACACACCTACACACACACACACACACACACACAGACACATGCCTACACACACACGCAGACACAAACAAACACACGCATGCACGGACACACACACACACACACACAAAGACACACAAAAGCACAGCGAAATGAGAAAAAACACAATTCTGAATGAATGTGACAGAGGGAAATTAAGTTCTGAAGGCGATGAATGACTTTTGTAAAGCCTCATTTGGTGTCAGCACAGGCGACAAGGACTTTTTAATCAGAGACTTTGTCCTTTGGCACCGTGTTTTAACTTCTTTCGTCTGCTCATTATTTCGTGAATAGGCCCACAGACGACAGAGGGAGTATCGGCTCACACGCACCTACGCACACACACACACACACACACGTTAAAATGCCACACTATCCAACTCTATTTGAACCCGATAGATGCTGTGAAAAAATTATTTTTAGGGGGGAAAAAAATGTGTTTTATAGGAGGGAACTAACATTCAACGCCTGTTGCTTCATTATGGATATGTAAGGGCTGTTAAATATTTCGTCCCGTCTGAAAAAATATATATCTGCAGGCACACCTCCGGGACTGATGCTCTCTCATATTTTTGAGAAAAACTGGACATCCCCGCCCAGAGCCCCCCCCTCGAACATGTTCACGGTCCCACACCGACCGGTCTGGCCGTCTGGCTGCGACCGTGAGACGGATCCCCGTGCGTTCATAAACAACACTTTTGCGCGAGTCAAGAATCGGGGCAAAAAAAAGGGGGTCGGTAAACAAAGCCAGCGGAAAAACTAGCGGAGCAGAGAAAGGGTCCCAGGAGCAACGACAACAGAGAGCGGGAGCGGTCGAGCGGCCAGAGCTTCAACATCCCCTCTCTTTAAAGATGGCCTCCGTGCCCGGCTTTGAGAGAGAGCTCTAACGGGTCGTTAGGATTCAGGGCCGCGCCGTTAAAGAGCAGAGCCGAGCGCCTCCCGGCAGCTGGGGCGATGGCGGCCCCGTCTATCCCCGGGCGTCCCGCGGGACTCATTCCGCCATCTGTGTCGAGCGATTAACCGGCGGCTAACCTGTCGAAACGTAAATCCGGCGCGCTAATGAAGGACGGGCGGGAATAAGACCTTAAACGCTGACGGGGGGGGGTGGAAACCGCCACCCTCAGCAGATAAACCCCTTGATTGGCCCGGGCCCAGCGCGGAACGCTTCTCCGGCTGACGTTCCCTGGCAACGTGACCTCTGACCCCGGGGGGGCTGGATAGGTAATAGATGAGTCCTCTGTGAGCAGGTGCGGACTGACGCGCACCTTCACCCACACCGGCTTGGCTCTAATTAGGATCTGTTAGCCACCCCCGGAGAGATTCTTTGTACTGATAGCAGGGTCAGGATGACACCTGACAGCTGAGCTTGTGTGGAAAAAAGCGTTTTCGTTTTTCAATCTCGCTAACCTGATATTTTCTCTCTCCGTTTCTCATTTAGCACCTTCGATTGCGGCCGGAGATTGGATTTGAGTTCAGTACCCTCCACCTGTTAGGGGGCAAATGAGGACTGAGACCACCGTCTCCAGGTGACCCAAACGCTCACCCCTGTGGGCCTACACTGCCAATCACAATATCAATGCGAAGTGCTGAAGAATGTGTGTGTGTGTGTGTATGTGTGTGTGTGTGTGCATGCGTGCGCGTTCGTGTGTGTGTGCGTGTGTGTGTCTGTGTAAATTTAAGACAAATGGACCCCTCCACCTCTTCGCTCAAGCCCCGCCCCTGCACCCACTCCCGTGACAACCTACGTGGAAGATCAAAGACAGAGGCGCACCAGGAACCCTGAACTCCTCCACGGCCGACAAATTCTTCCCCAAATCCTTTAAGCGCTTAATTGGCCATTACAGAGCTCAGATACCGCTCTCTGCCCCTCGGAACCTCACGGCGGGGCACTTCACTCACCCCCACCCCCGTTTTCGAGAGAGAGAGAGAAGAACCAAAATTCAAACTGAAGAGGAACTTCAGCCTGACAGCCTAGGTGAGGATTCCTTCTGTTCTCTCAGTAATCGCGGCCATGTTTAATGGCACAAGGCGCTCGGTCAGATCGCTGTCAGGTGCGCTAAGTGGCTATCAATCACAAGTTCAGGGTAAACATTAGGAAATCGGCACCAAGATGGCTGAGCTTCCGTTACGAACAGAAGGGGGTCATCCGTGCGTCAAAACAGAGGAAAAGTTAGTCGCGCGTCTGCAGAAGCAACAACATATAACCTCTAAGCGCTACCTGCTTGTTTATGTTGGAAATGTCTTGTCTTTAAAAAACGCTGCTTCTCAAAAAGTACAGTTAAGCACCAAGTACAGTTTATCTCTGGATAACTTCGACAATCTAACAGGGATTAAATGTTCTTGTTCGATACTATTAAACGGATTGTACGTCATCCAAATTAATCTCTCAAATACTTCAGACTGCACTGAATGAAAATGCTGTATCAGCATGTCATCAGGGAAAGAGAAATGAAATATTTATTCATAACAGATTACACAAAAAGTTCTGCATAAGGGAATAACTGTACTCCACAGTTCCAATTAGCACTCAAAATGGCAGAAGACACGAGGAACATAAAAATGTAGAATTGAGTTCTGATGATATGCCAAGAACAAAAGGTTAAGATTTGAAAACATGATCAGAACCTTCAAAAATAATGAACAGTTATGCAACTCTTGGCCTGGTGAACTATTAACATCTCAAAGGTGACACTTCACAGCACGAATGGCTGTGTCCTGACCCATTCAAGCTTATTTTTATCGATATGATAATTTATTAGTTTTTTTATTTTATTTTAATAAAAGGCAACATTTAGTTCATTCTGACAAACAGAGTGTAGCAGATAGAGAAGAGATCACAGTACAGGATTTGCTGCAAGGGGGACCTGAACCACAAACTAAGGAGATGGATTCAGGCAAGGGTTGACAGTTGGTTGCCACACACCTTGACCATCAACGTGATTCACACAGTTGTAGCGACCGAGAGATGTGTTCTGCGATTAGCATACCAGCTAGCTGCCGTGGTGTATATGAATAAAATCGTGCCCCACACCACATCTCCCATCTTCTGAGAATCGCACTAGCTTCAGAACTGAGGCACACAGAAAATCAAATATTCTAAAATTACTGAACATTAAACTTCAGGTTTCCCGGGTTTTTAGAGGTGACTTTATCGGCTATAAAGTGTATGAATAATAGACTATATGGATGCAGAGGCCACATCGGTACATGATAGTCATTTGCATATAGCCGCCATCTGGAACAGATTCTCATAACCCCACAACACTACAGCCCCATTCAAACGGCTGAACGGAGCCACAGACCCAGAGTGAAAAACATAGGTGCTCACAGAGCAATAAAGGCCTTGCCATCACTGCAGATAACATTATACTGCTCTCTGTGACAGCCTGATCTGAATGCTTCAAGTAGGAGTTTATGATGACTACCTGCTTCATGCTGCTCAGGGGTCTTCAAACAAATTAAGCGCAGTTACTTTTAGCTTGTATGAAGAGTGCAGTGCAATGCAACTGCAAGGAGTGGCAAGAATTCGTTTTCCGCCTTGAAAATATCTGTTCTGTTCTGATCGCTATTTCTTTCTGTTAAAAGCAACTTATTTGTTTCTTCATTGCATCTTTAACACATAAAATAAACATAAAAGGAAAGTGTTTTTTGTGCACGTATCATGTTTGTGTGTGTGAGAGTATGAAATACACTGAGAGTGAGGGAGGGAGGGAGGGAGGGAGGGAGGGAAAGGGGTAGGGAGGGAGAGAGAGGGAGATGGACAGAGAAAGGGAGGAAGGGACAGAGAGAGGGAGAGAGGGCAGAAGAGACAGAGAGAGAGAGAGAGAGAGAGGGAGGGAGAGAGAGAGGGAGAGAGAGGGAGGGTGGACAGAGAAAGGGAGGAAGGGACAGAGAGAGGGAGAGAGGGCAGAAGAGATAGAGAGAGAGAGAGAGAGATAGAGAGGGAGAGAGAGGGAGGTGGACAGAGAAAGGGAGGAAGGGACAGAGAGAGGGAGAGAGGGCAGAAGAGATAGAGAGAGAGAGGAGAGGAGGAGATAGGAGAGAGAGAGGGAGGGAGGACAGAGAAAGAATGGAGAGACAGAGAGAGGGAGAGAGGGCAGAGAGATAGAGAGAGAGAGGGAGAGAGAGAGAGATGAGCATTAACACCGTAACGGCTGGGCTCTCATCCTGTTCTCTCACATCCTGTTTCGCCGCTGTGGAGCGGGGCGGTTCGACTCGGTGCTGAAATCCCCCGCCGCGTTCCCCGCGGGTCTCTGATCACCGCGGGTCTCCGTCCCCCAGCCGCACTCCTTAAAAGCATTCCTGCACGTGTGACGCGCCCCGCTCCCCACGAGCACCGCGAAAACGCAGGGACCCCCCGCCATCCCGCGTGTTTACGCCAGAGCCGCGCGCTGACCTCTTCAGACACCCCCCCCCCCCAGTCCGTCCCCCCCCCCCCCCGTCTCTCCCTGCCCCTGCATGCCCCCCGCCCACCCCCCCTCTCCCCCCCCCCCCCCCCCCCGTCCTCTCCCCCCTGTGCCGTCCCGTCGCCCGCCCGCTCGCCCCGTTCCTCTCAGTGTGAGCCCCTCACAGCCGACAGCAGCTCATCACAACATCAGCTCACCCTGAACATCTGCTGCCATTCTGGCCCGCTCGGAGAGGGAAACACACATAATCCTGCTATGAGACCCTGGGAGCGAGGGACAGAGGGAGGAGGAGAGGGAGAGGGAGAGAGAGACAGAGTGATAGAGAGGAGGAAAGGGAGAGGGAGAGGGAGAGAGAGAGAGTGATAGAGAGAAAGCGGGGGAGATATAAAGTGATACAGAGAGACAGAGAGGGTGATGGTAATAATAGTGAGAAAGACAGGGAGACAAAGGGAGAGGTATAGAGGAATGGAGTAATAGAGAGAAAGGGAGAGAGATGGGGAGATGCAGACAGAGGGAGATGGAGAGAGAGAGAGAGAATAATAGAGAAGGAGACAGAGGGATAGTTAGAGAGAAATGCAGTAATAAAGGTGAGAGAGAGAGAGAGAGAGAGAGAAAGAGAGAGATGGAAAGAGAGATACTGCAACAACTCGGCACCATAATAGAGACTGCCCACTTTGAACTGAAATAAAACATTGTGCGCCCCCCCCCCTACCGCCACCCCCCCACCCCCCCGGGGGGGTCTGGCTGCCCTCTGAACGCGTTCAGCCCAGCCGGGCCTCATCCTCAGCGCCGCGTAGGGGCGAGAGAGCCCCGCTGTGCCCTGTCCTGTGCGCGTTTGGGCTAATGAGCCAGCATCGCCGCCCGGTTCTGCATGCCCATCACATAAAGCTGCAGCTGTCCCCTCAGAGATAATGTTTCCAGGGCCGGGGGGGGGGGGGGGGGGGGGGGGGGGAAGCATGGAGGGGGCTTCGTGGGCCTTGTCTTGTTGTTATGTGGGGGTATGTACGGGTCTGAATTCCTCTGAGACGCCACGCTGCTTTGCCACCACCGGGGACAGCGACCGACGCTTCTATTCAGTCCAGCCGGATCCCACGCTGCCCTTCACCTCGAGCAGCACGACGTCTGCGGCTTTGCGCGCTTCCCGAAATGTTTCTGTTCAAAGTGCGCGCGTGTGGCGGCCGTCCAGGTCGTGACATTGGAAGAAAAATATAAAATAAATAAACAAATAAATAAAAACAAGAAAGCAGACGAAATGCATTGTCGGAACACTCCGCGTTGCTGTGAGTTTGCGAAGCACGTTCACCGAAGCTGCATTCTGTGTCCGGCTGCATAGCAACCGCACAACAGCACAATGCCTTCTTCCAAGGCTGAGAAAGCCTGCAGAAATGTTCACTGGAGGTGTCTGCAATTTACCTTTCAAGCGAGCTTGTGATATTTTCCCCCAAAAGATTCCCCCCCCCCCCCCCCCCCCGATAGAGTGTTTCTCTCTCTCTATCTCTTATTTATTCTTTCCTTCCCTCTTGATCTCCCCTCAATCAATTAAATTATTTTTTTTTCCTCACACTTGAAGGTGCTTTACTGGCAAGACATTAGACGGAGCTGCCAAAAGTTGAGGAAGAACAACAGCAGACAATTACACAGGCGAGATTAATGGGAGTTTATGGACAAATAACCTGTTACAATACAATAAAGAGCATTTACAACAGCGCGTTCCATTTACAACTGGCAAACAGATCCTCTCTCTCTCTCTGTCTTGCCCGAGCAGTTATCCTGTCCAATCGCAAACATCGGAAGCCTTCTAGAACTTCAGGTTAAACCAATAACACGGGAGAGCACGGGAGTGCCACACAAAGGGCTGCACACATCCGATTATCCGTTATCTTCTTTCATACCGCAGGACTCCATTAGCGAGGCAGGTCACTGCCAGCCTACGGTCCTCCCAAAATTCATGGGTAATGTCTCCCCACCCCCCCCCCCCCCCCACCCCCCCCTCCGGGGGGAAATTGCGAGCAGATGCCGAAATGTCAAATTAAAATGAGATTCCCGTGCCGTGGCTCTGACATTAATGAAAATGAAGACTGGATACCGCGCGCGGGCCAGAAGAGGGGCGATGAAATGAGCTTTGTTCAGAGGAAATTAAACGGATTACTGTGAGCCTCTGCCGAAATCTTCCCACTATTAAAAAAAGGACCATCGGGTAAACTGGAGATCTGTACAAAAAAAAACACAGGAAAACTACAAAACAGTAGTTAAGTGCTCCATGATTCAAGCCTCACATATAACCCAAAGGTTCACTTTAAGAGATAGCCTAGTATATTTGAGCAAGAGGGCGAGAGAGAGACTCATACGCAGTGTGCGTGTTGTGTGTGTGTGTGTGTGTGTGTGTGTTTCTGCTTCTGAAGTATCTTTTCCTATTGGCTGAGCAGGTGGAAGGCACTCTGTCCAGCCACACAAGCTAAAGTCATAAATAACGGGGGGGGACTGAGATCTGGAGGGGGTACTGCAACGGGCACAACGGCAGAGTATGAAATCAATAACCGCTTCCACATTTGCACAGCCATTTTAGTTTCTTCTGCTCTTCCACCCGTTCACCCCCCTGACTTGGATTCCTGCTTCTGAAGAACCAGAAGGAGAAACGCTGGCCAACACTGCGCACTGACAAACACAGCTAAGTAGAGGATAACAAATTGCTATGACCTCATTTTGACTCCCCCCCACCCCAACCCTTCAGCATCTGTAGGCCCTGCAGCCACTGATCAAAGCGTCAAAGTGGGGGCGGCCTTTGGGTGCCTGTCAATCACAGCGTAGCCGACAGCCTGATTGGAGGAAATAGCCGCCGGCCTCATTTTAGAAAGCGAAGCGTTCTTCACGAGCAGCGTTACACGCTGTCCCCGTTTAGGCTGCCCCTGCCCCGTTCCGGTTTGGCCTGGCCTGGTGGTGACTGCAAATAAGGCTGCCAGCCTGAAGGCATGCAGGCGTTTAACCAGGACACCCACGTGGGGTCCTGAGCAAGGTACCTAACCCAAACTACTGCAGTGCACATAAAAATGGTATAAATTGAAAAATACAAATAATAATAATAATATATCTAAGTATGAATGGTGAGTTGTACAGAAGGAAGGGTGTTAAACTAGGGCTGTCTGGCTGGGCCCAGTCCCCAACGGGGCAGGACAACACTTCAGCCAAACAGCACTCCACTTCAGCGTCTACTCTCCACACCTCCAAGTGTTCAAGTGTTGACACTTTGTTCAGTACAGAATGCCAGAGGCTCATTCAGTATACACCCCGGTTGAGGGTGTGTGTGTGGGGGGGGGGGGGTGGGGGGGGGTGGGCACACGCTATACACTGGACAGACTGTCAATCAATATCAATTAATGCACTGTGTTCGCTGGGCCATGGTCTACAGTGGGGGGGGTTCAGTGATGATGTCACATGACGCAGGCTCCTCCCACCTGTCACACCTCCTCTCATCAGTCGGTTTGTTTGCTCACTCTCCCGCTGGACCTTCGCTGTCTCTGTCGCTCGCTCATACTCACTTCTCACCCCTCCCACACCTACAGCCACTACATCTCTTTTCTTTTTCGACCCCCAGTTCCGATACTCTAATTCCTTCGGCATGAAGTGGAAAAAATTAAAAACAACAAAAGACACCCCCCTGCGAAACAGATCGATGCAGCAATCTCATTAGCCAAGAAGAGAAGCTGGGAATAGAGGCGAGAGAGAGAGAGAGAAAGAGAGAGAGAGGGGTGGGGGTGGTGAGAGGGGGAGAGCCCATAAAGAGAATGAGATAGAGGGGGCAAGGGTGAGCTTCATGTGTGTGTGAGACTTTTGAGACTTGTGAGACTTGCAGGGTGGAGGGAGGGGGGCAGGGGGAGGGGGGTGTTGAATTGGATTGTTTAACTAATGTGTTGTTGCGAGCTGGAGTGCTTTGAAAACTTACATACTGAAGCTAGCTCACCTATAGACCTGCCCTCTGGGTCCAATACTTCATGATCTCTCTTTCGCTCCCTCCCTCCCTCTCCCTCCCTCCCTCTCTCTCTCCCTCCCTCCCTCTCTCTGCTCTTAGCGTCCTCTCAGTCTACTTCAAAGGGAAGCCCCCGGCTGTGATGTGTTAACACTGTCTTTGATTCTCCTTACTGCTGGGGTTCAGTGGCCAGGGCTAACAGGCTGTGTGCGTGTGTGTGTGTGTGTGTCAGTGTGCGTGTGTGTCAGTGTCTGTGTGCGTATTTGTGCGTGTGTGTGTGTCAGTGTCTGTGAGCGTATTTGTGCATGTGTGTGTCAGTGTCTATGAGTGTGTGTTTGTGTGTGTCAGTTTCTGTGTGTGTGTGTGCATGTGTCAGTCCTGTGAGTGTGGGTGTGTGTGTGTGCCAGTGTCTGTGAGCATGTGTGTGTGTGTGTGTGTGTGAGTGTGTGTGTGTCAGTGAGCATGTTTGTGTGTGTGTGTGTGTGTGTGTCAGTGTCGGACGATGTGAAAGTGTCAGGTGTGTGTGTGTGTGTGTGAGCGTGTGTTGTGTGTGTCAGTGTGTCAGTGTCTGTGTGTGAGTAAATGTGTGTGCGTTTGTCAGTGTACAAGTGTGCGTTCATTTAAATGTACGTGGCAATTTTGTTTGCTGCACCATCCACCAAATTCAGGTCATTAAATGGGCATTACAGACCAGCTCCCCCCACCACCCCCCTTCTGAAACACAGACCACCCCCCCCCCCCAAACCCAAAGAAAGGGGAACAGGATCCGATGCCCCCCCCCCCCTTAGTGGTTCCTGAGCACTGAGCTCATCCCCTTAAGAAAGAGACACTCAATACGCCGGCGCCAGGCCCCGATGGAGCGCGCTCAGTGCGGACGGGGCCCGGGCGCTAAACGCTACGCTACACCCCCCCAAAAAAACGCTGAAATAAACACACAGCGACGCAGAGAGCACACCCGTACACACGCACCCTCTGCCTGCACCCCCCCTCCCTCCTCCCCTCTCCTGTCCCCCACACAACAGCCCAACTGAATGGAGTCATGCTAGGCATGCTGGGTTAGAAAAATGTAACGGCGCAAGCAGATGAAATTTTAAAAGCCAAAGTGCTACATTTCTCAATGAACTGCGACTCCCACAAGTCATGACCCCCCGGGGCAATTCGCAACATCTCGCAATTCACAATCTTCAGACTAACCCCCCCCCCCCCCCCCCCCCACACACACACAACGCCCAATTTATCCTGGTTCCGCCCATGTTACCGAGCACTGGCAGGCTCCTGAACAGGGGGGTGGTGGCGTGTGTGCGTTTGGAACAAGGGGGGGCGTTCTGTGAACATTTGTATTTCGAGCTCAGCGGTGTCGTGAACTGCTGCTGCCGCCATTGGCCCACGGGCTTCGCAGCCATCTGACTCAACGGGTCTGCGGGACGCCGTTTCAGTGTCAGCATCCGCCTTGAGGCGTAATTAATAAAAATCTAATTAAAAACCCGCTCGCAAAAACTTGAAAAGTCAAGGCTGCAAAGGCTGCGAATCTCAAAAGATGTCACAGACACTACATTGCCATATCTTTTTTTTCCAGGAGAAGCAATTCTTGCGGAAGAACGACGCTCGCCCTCCCCCCCCCCCCCCCCGCCTACGAAAGGAAGTGCAACGTGGAGTCACAGCGATCGGTCTTTTTACACGCCTCGGTGTCTTTACAGTACGGACACAACAGCCACCACTCGAGAAGAAGTGATTACATCCCCGTCGCTATGGAGACCACTTCTCCGCGTGCCCGGTGCTAACGCTACCGAGAGCCCGTTAATCCCGCGCCGTGTTCCGGGGCGCCAGGCGCGCGGCCCGGCATGGGGCCGGCGGGATGGCGGCGTGCTGACGAGGCGGGTGGGGTGGGGGGGGGGGCAGTGCCCCTCCTGCTGGAGGTTCAGTTTTAAAGAGAGGACCCGGAAAACCAACGGCGACTCCCCATTGACCTCTCTACAGGAAGCCTTGCCCCCCGCCCCCCCCCCCCCCCAGGCCCGGCCCACGGCCGCACAGACAGAGAGACCACTGATTTTATCTGTTTATTTTCATGTTCCTAATTCTTTACATCGGGTCCGTTAATGGACTCAGGGAGTGAGTGAGAGAGAGGGGGCAGGGGTGGGGGGGGGGGGGGGGGGGGGGGGGAGTGAGGGGGCGCTGCCAGAGAAAGAATGAGATATAGAGGGTAAGGGTGAGAGTTTTATGTGTGTGTGAGACTTGGCACCTCTTAGTTCAATAAACAGAGGCTCTTTGACTGGAGTGCTGTGGAGAAGGAGCTGGACTAAAATAAAGAAACCTTTGGAGTGCTTTTGGGCCGGGAGAGAAACGTTACTGTCGGCCAGTCGAGCCCCGGGGGCACACGGCGCCCCCTCACCCCCCACCCCCAGCCCTTTTGGGGTACCCCACGCGTATCCTGGGGCCTGTAACTCAGAACACTGCGCCATCGAAACACGCTTTTTAAATTCAATCCTCACGTTCGGTAATAAAAGCCGGACTCAAAACATACCTACAGAGACGTCCAGCTCCAACCCCTCTTTTGGGCGGTTGGGTCTGCCATGATTCAGGGTGACCCCCGTTCGGTGCCGGGACAGGGCATGTGGGAGACATTACCACGGCGGATACCGAAACCGCTCGGGTAGGCTTGTTTTGGAAATATACGCAGCGGGATATTATAGATACCGATTGTTCGATAGCACTTTACTCACTGTTTATACAGCACAGGGCAGAAACACGACCCTGCCGCACCCCCACTTTTCGCTGGGCCGCTCTCGTAAAAACAAGCATTCCAGGAAATTTCTACATAGTCAAGAGCACTGAGGACGGAGGGAATCTGTGTGCGTGTGTGAAGGGCGTGTGTGCGTGCATGTGTGTGTGTGTGCATGTGTGCGTGTTTGTGTCAGGGAGTGTGTTTATGTGGGTGCATGCAAGTGAAAGTCTCATTTTTTTTCCTTCCCTGCTGGAGTATCTTTGAAAGCAACCTGCCACGAGTCAGCCAAAACATCACTCTCCTTCCCAGCATGCACTGGGGACACACCGCCAGTACTGCTGACCATCCGCAGCCACGGGCATCTACAGAGCTCTGAAGACCAATTCAACTCTGACTATACCGCCTTACAGCCGTACTGACCCAAATCTGAATAACAGCGATTAAAATACTCAGGAAATGGACAAAGCAACGCAAAACAGCTAACAAAGCAAAACGACAACAACGACAGGCGTTTGCACTTTTACACCATAGACTCGGAAGAGGAGAATGTGCTTGCCACTGAACGTAGCAGCTGCAGAAATGGCTTGTTAAAATAAGCTACAGCGCGCGACCTCTTGCCATTCCAATAATGCCGCCTTGCAAATGACTCCAAAGCGTTGAACGTGAAACGCCGGTATTATTATTAGGCGGTTAAGCAGAAAGTATCAAAGGGAGCTCCGCAGCACATGACATTAATTACTACATTAATAAAATATATGCGGAGACCTACGGGGAATTACAGTTATAACTGCTGTAGTTGTAAAATAATATCCACACAATTACACATTAAGTGCAGCCCGTTCGTAAAGAGCCCCCCCCCTCCACAGCGCCCCGCTGCTTCACCTCCGATGCACTTCCCACAGAGGCCCGAAGGACGGTTGTTTTTGACTCCGTTCCCCGGACTGCAGCCTTTTACAATCCGGCTCGCTCCCTCCCGCGCCACTGCGGCCTCTTCCTCGGGTGTGGATTCAGCGATTTAAAAACAATAATAATTAAAAAAAAAAAAAGAAACGGCGTTTGCTTGTGTGGGATTTCTGTGCATTAAGGGCGAATCCACTCGCACCGCACGGTACAGTGTGGGGCTGCTCTAGCAAAGGGGAAAGGCCGCTGCTGTCTGCAGGCATGCTTGGTGGTCTCATCTCACTGGGGGGGGGGGGGGATCTTATACCCCCACTGCCTGGATGCTATGCACCCTGTGGGTATGAGTGAAACACACCAACCGACTGAGCACTCTTCTTCGCCTTGGCTCTGGACCCCCCATCGACCCTTAGTCTATCTCTCTATCCCTCCCTTCTCCCTTTTTCTCTCTATCACACTCTCCCTCCCTCCATCTTTCTCCCTTCTCTCTCTCTCTCTCTCTCTCTCTCTCTCTCTCTCTCTCTCTCTCTTTCTCTCTCTCACTCTCCGTCCCTCCCTCTTTCTTCCTTTCTCTCTCTCGCTCTGCGCCCCTCCCTCTCTCTATCCCTCCCTCTCTCTCTCTCACCGTCCCCCATTTAAGCAACTTTAACTTCAGGAATAACAGACATATAGGTATACATGCTACATTTTGGGGGGTTCAGGCTCAGTCTTTTCCAGTTTCCTTATTTCCTGTTTTTGTGTAAAGCATCTTTGCAATAAAGTTGGTGCGGAAAGTGCCACACAAGCAAAAATGAAGAGAACCAAATTGATTGGTTCAGAGCAACTCAAGTGGAACCTGCTCAGATTGAAGGGGCTGGCACCTCTGCATACAGTTGGACAATTTTTGTGTGTGTGTTTGTGTGTGTGTGTGTGGCAATTCATCACCGTTATGTGCGCATAAAAGTACGCACACGCACGCACACACACTCTCATGGATAGATAGGGGGCGATATAGCTCAGGAGGTAAGACCGATTGTCTGGCAGTCGGAGGGTTGCCGGTTCAAACCCCGCCCTGGGCATGTCGAAGTGTCCTTGAGCAAGACACCTAACTCCCAACCTCTAACTGCTCTGGCGAATGAGAGGCATCAATTGTAAAGCGCTTTGGATAAAAGCGCTATATAAATGCAGTCCATTTAGTTCTAACCTCACTTCCTGTGACTGGAAATAGAGAGTGATGTCACCGCATCGGTACCCTCCAGCAAGCCCTCTGGGCTGCCAGCACAATGAGGAATCCCCCCCATTTTAACAGGAATCCCCCCTCTGTGTTACAGTGCTGTCTGTGTGTGTGTGTGTGTCTGACAGTGAGCTAATCGCAGCAAATCCCCTTTACCCGTGGACTCCGCTGCAAATCGCAAACAGAGAATATACAGCAGGGAAATGTAATCCTTTTTGAGCGTCGCATCTGGAACTGCTATTTAGAGTATGCAGCTTGTATTACACTTTTTTTTCTTTTCTTTCTTTAAAAAAAATAAAATAAAACCTCCGCAGATAAATCTTGAGTCCCTGAGCGGGGGAAATGCGTGTTGCGCACATGTGCTAACGCTAGCGGAGGCTATGTGGCTAACACAGTGCGAGGCCACGGATATTCTGGCACAGCTAGCCTTGAGCTAGCGGAGGCTATGTGGCTAACACAGGGCGAGCCCATGGATATTCTGGCACAGCTAGCCTTGAGCTAGCGGAGGCTATGTGGCTAACACAATGGGTGAGCCCACGGATATTCTGGCACAGCTAGCCTTGAGCTAGCGGAGGCTATGTGGCTAACACAGGGCGAGCCCATGGATATTCTGGCACAGCTAGCCTTGAGCTAGCGGAGGCTATGTGGCTAACACAGGGCGAGCCCATGGATATTCTGGCACAGCCAGCCTCCCGCTAGCAGAGGCTATGTGGCTAACACAATGGGTGAGCCCATGGATATTCTGGCACAGCTAGCCTTGAGCTAGCGGAGGCTATGTGGCTAACACAGGATGAGCCCATGGATATTCTGGCACAGCTAGCCTTGAGCTAGCGAAGGCTATGTGGCTAACACAGGATGAGCCCATGGATATTCTGGCACAGCTAGCCTCCCGCTAGCAGAGGCTATGTGGCTAACACAATGGGTGAGCCCACGGATATTCTGGCACAGCTAGCCTCCCGGCCTGGCAGCTCAATGGCCTTCCATTATTCCAAGGAAGTCAGTTGTCTTCCCAAAAAACATGCGAGAGACACGGGACCGGGGGGCTGGGGTTGGGGGTGGGGATGGGGAACTTGAAGCCGCTCAGTGAGATCTGAGGGGGGGGGCATTTTAGAACATTTGATCCAGAAGGACAAAAGGGCCTCTTTTCTCTCTTTTCCACCGTACTGTTCTTCATTTCCTCTCCCTTTCAGTAATTAGCTCAAAGGTTTTCGCTCCCAGCCTTCGTTGGGTTTGCTCGATGCGACGTCTTGATTTTCTCATTTCACAGATTTATCGACTTGCCCCGAGAAGGTGTGCAGCCAGGCTGCAAGCCGAACGTAAGTGCTGAGGACGGGATACGCGACTGGACCCGACCGACATCTACGTTTCAGCGACCAAGGCGCTACGCGGCGCCACGTACAGCTCAGAAACCTCGCACCCGTCCCCACTACCCACAATGCACTGCCCCCGCCACCCACCAACACGAGGTCTGCAGCCAGGGTCTTATTAAAACAATCTTTCTAATTAACATTCCTGGACACCCGGACCCCCACCAGCACGGCCCCCCCCCCAAAAAACCCCCCAGTCCCACCTCTCACCCCAAAACCACAGTGCACAGCTAACAGCTGCGGACACCACACCAGAGAGGGATCCAAGGCAGACTAACCACAGCCTCCCAGGATGTGGCTGGGGGGGGGCAGGGGGGGGGTTATTTCTCATCTCTCCTCTCCCCAGTAATGTCACAGCTGGCAAAAGGGGGGGGGGGCTAGAAGAAAGATGGGGGGGGGGGGGGGGGGGGGGGGGGCTGGGAGGGAGTGAGACAAGGAACGTCCTATGAAGAAGAGGAGACTGTGAGAGGAAGTGGAGGAATTTTAAGTCCACAGTGTCCACCACACACACTGAGGCACAAAGGACAAATAAAACTCGAGCAGCACCAGAGAGAGAGAGACAGAGAGAGAGAGAGAGAGAGAGAGACAGAGAGAGAGAGAGAGTGAGAGAGAGAGAGAGAGAGAGGATGGCGCTTATGCTGCAAACGTGGAGAATGTCAGGACAATCACCAACTGCTTCCCGAAAGGGAGGCATGTGACCCCTCACTCTCCCCCGTTTGTATCTCAAAAGCATCTGCTGCAGATCCATTTCCTCATCATTTACAGAGCCAGTAAAACAGAAATAAAAAAGCAAAGCAAGCTGCCTGCATCATGTGCACCGGCAGGAAGTCTACACATCGCTGCGGCCAAACAAGCAGACCAGGCAGTGATTTACAAGCGCGTACGGCATTTTTAGGACCCGAGTCTGCATCTCCAACATAAACTGTACGCGCGCATTTTTACATCAGATCTCGTAGATACGGTAAACACACCCCGCTGGCAAGCCTAAAACACAGCTGCTCGCCGACATGTTCAGCAAATAACAGCATCCAGACAGCTACCGTGCTGCCAAAGAAAACAGTACACATCATCAGAGCCTGTGAGTGCGTGAGCAAACACGACAAGAGAGACAGAAGAAGAGTGTGTCCATGTACGTACGAGCACGCGGTCGAATTCAAACGGACTGACTTGGCTAAGACGAGCTGTGGGGCGCGCTCGAATATTTCCTTAAAAAAAAAAAGAAAACGGCCTCGCCTAATTTTATAGACGTCCCATCCAAACATGCGCATCTGGCGCCGGGATGAGTAGGAAATTGAAAAACAAAGCCAAGTAAAAACCTTGTAAATTGCACAAACTGTACACGTTCAACCCCCATGTCCCCATGTCTTTTATGGGGGTATTACTTTAATACCCGACATTTAGAACAGTAATAATGGCAGAGGGCAGTACAGACAGAGGCTGGGGGGGTGGGATGGGGGGGGCAGGGGGTGGGGGGGTGAAGGGGGAACAGGGCGATCCGTTCGCTTTGGCAGCGTTCCCAAAATTCGGCGTTACCGTCAGCGCTTAAAAAGCGGACCCAGGGTGAAACGCGACACCGGCTGTTTAAAGGAAAACAGACAGCGCATGAAAAAAGGGAGAAGAGGGGATGAAAAAAACAGAGAGGGGGGAAAGAGGAACGGCAGATAATTCATCCTTTCGTCACGACTACTTTCATTTCACCACACCGCGTGCGCACCCTCGGCCTCCACGCCGCACGTGTGCGGATCCCCACTTCCTCTCGCCAGATACACCGTGCTCAGAGACGGGGAGGAGACGGAGAGAGAGAGAGAGAGGGACAGAGGACAGAGCGAGAGACGAGACAGAGAGACGCGAGAGACGGAGAGGGACAGAGAGAGAGGGACAGAGAGACGGAGAGAGGGACGAGAGACGGAGAGAGAGAGGGACAGAGAGACGAGAGAGACGGAGAGAGAGAGAGACAGAGAGAGATGAGAGACAGGCGAAGGGGACAGGAGAGACGGAGCGAGAGAGGGAAAGAGAGACGGAGCGAGAGAGGGAAAGAGAGACGGAGCGAGAGAGGGAGCGAGAGAGGGAGAGAGAGATGGAGGGAAGGGGGAAAGAGGAATGCTATTACGTTCATAAAGCAGAAAGAGTGTGGAGGAGAGAATTCCAGAAAACGCAACTCAGCACGCTGTGCCTTTTTGCTTTATCGAGCTTTATTAATGTCGTTATCACGGCATGATTTATGAACAGATTTTGCATGCTTTGGCGATACGGCACCTAGTGCGTGCCGTGCCAGCAAAGCCCATTTTCGGATTTCGAATTTGGGAGAGAAAGAAAAACAGACAGAGGAATGAGAGTATGTAAACAAGCGTGAGGTGAAGCAAGCGGGGTCCCACGCTGGGAACATGTGCACGGGGGTGGGGGGGGGGGGGGGGGGGGGGGGGGGGGGGGGGGGGGGGGGGGGGGGGGGGGGGTCACCTTTCGGAGGGGGGCACACCTTCTCCTGATCAGTGTGTGTCCCTGTCCCAAAACGTTTCCACATGGCAGCTAAACTCTACCAGATGAGCCAGAAGATGAAAAGCAACCCGCATCCATGTCTGTGAGGGATACGTAACTCAGCCACACGAAAAATGAGAGAGAGAGAGAGGGAGGAAGAGAGGGGAGAGAGAGAAGAGAGAGAGTGAGGGAGGGGGGAGAAGAGAGAGAGGGGGAAGGGGAAGAGAGAGAAGAGAGAGAGTGAGGGAGGAAGAGAGAGAGGAGAGGGAGAGAGGGAGGAAGAAAGAGATGAGAGAGGGGAAG
Source organism: Anguilla japonica (assembly GCA_025169545.1). NCBI lineage: Eukaryota > Metazoa > Chordata > Actinopteri > Anguilliformes > Anguillidae > Anguilla > Anguilla japonica. The sequence continues at coordinate 38,195,928 of CM045894.1, forward strand.
GGAGAGAGAGAGGAAGAGAGAGGGAGGGGGAAAGAGACAAATGTATTTCATGCCAATAAAGCATTTTGAATTTGAATTTGAATTTGAAAGAGTGAAAGAGAACAAGGGGAGGGAGGGATGGAGAGATCTGACCTCTTTTCAGTTGCCCGATTGTCATTTAAGAGAGGAGGACAACAAAGAGCGGGGCGAATGCTTACTGGTCATCGATATTAAAAGCAAACGCTCATTTTAAACTGATAGGTGTGAGATACAGACTCATGCTCGTGTGCAGAGAGGCCTACAGAACTGGCACAGGTGAGGGAAGCCGAGGCCGTGTGCAGGTCAGCAGGAGCAGGTGAGCGCTACTATAGGTGCAGGGTGCGGTAAACACAGCCCATGCGCAGGAGCACAGCCCCCAAATCCCCCCCCCCTTTTTAACGGGCTGCTTTGCTACCGTTAGCACTGAAAACATCCCGCCGTGTGATTTACGATCCCTCCCCTCTGGGAGGGGGGTTCAAAGCCAAGCCACACTGGAGGGTGAAATTTAAGGCTGCTACACCAATGTACTGTACAGCGGATTCCAAAATATCTCAAAATTTATGGCCCGGGGGAGGAAGACTCTTTACTTTTTTTTTTAAGAGCGTTCTCTAGTGAAACCGTCTGAGGGGGAAGCTCTGCGCGCATTCTGGCAGGATAAATGAGGAGGGACCACCTCAGAACCGCCAAAAACCCCGCCCGTCCCCGCGACGGTCCTGTGTTTAGCTCCGCCCCCGCGGCGGTCCCGTGTTTAGCTCCGCCCCCGCGCGATTGTTTACTCTGCGTCTCCACGGCGTTTGTTTACGCGGTTTATCTGCTCTGGGGCTCCGAGCTTCAGCGCCGGCGACAGCTAAGCAAAGAGGGCCAGAGATCAGACCCGGGAAACCAGTCAAATGTTTATCTGCCTCAGGTACCTTCATAATCTGCCACCTTTTTGTGTGCGTGGGAGACCTATTCCACGCATTAAAAATATATATTTTATCCTCTTTCTAATAGTGCTCATTTGAATCCAATCTGAAAACTCAAGGCTGTGTCCAGGGACACTAAATACGTGTGTGTGTGTGTTTCAAAATCTATCAAAATGTATTTTATTTGAATGGCATTTTAGTAGCTTTTATTCTGTACGAGTATCTTTAGCTTCAGTATTCCGGCGCTCACCTCCCGCTGGAGGACCTACGTCAAGAGGGCTATAACCAGACGCAGGTGCACCACAGGCCAGTGAAGAAATGCAGCGTGGCTCCATATCCTGCAGTGTCCACCAGGTCATCGGTTAGCCTGGCCCCATATCCGCTCTGCAGTGTCCACCAGGTCATCGGTTAGCCTCGGCTAGCTGTACGCAGGGTGGGCCGGGGCCGTACGGAAGGATTATATCTGTACGGCAGGTGTCCCAGAGGACAGGGGGAGGCAGACGTGAGGAACTGTGCCCATCAGCCCCAAAGTAAAAAAATAACGAACACCATTCCCCACATCCAAAAGCACGTGGGCCGTTCCCCCAAAGCCACTGGTGCGCTGTGTAGGGGATTTCTCCCAAAAAAAGCTAACCGAGCCCATCTGGAGCAGCAAAATGGAGGAAGGGCAGGCTGATACAAGGAATGACCATGTGTATTTTCAGGTGGATAAGGCTGGTCGGCATGGAAGCAAGGGGTACGGGATGTTATTATAGAGAGCCCTGCCAATCCAGACTGCCCGAGCAGCAAAATGGAGGGGGGGGGGGGGGGGCTAAAACAAGGAATGACCACGTTGTGTAATTTCAGGTGGATGGGGCTGGTCGGCATGGAAAGATGTTATTAGAGAGCCCTGCCAATCCGGAGTGCCGATCGAAAGAGCTGAAGGAACGTGGTCTTTAACCAGGACTGCGCTACGGTGAGAACCGACACAGAGAGAAACGGGAACACAGCGCTAAAGTTCCTACCAGGCTTGGCTGCGTGCGTGAGTGGGCATACTGTCAAGTCACTTTACTGCAGAGAGTGGAATTAAAACAAAGAATGGCGGAGAAAAAAAATGAAGAAACACCTTAGAGTGGTTGGAAACGAGGTGAAGTGCATTCATTTTCCCCGTGTAGCCTGTGTTGCAGTACAGAAGTGCTCTTTCAGAGCTGATATTTCCACCCCGTGGAAGTGGTGCTGGA
>CM045894.1:38203070-38218070 GCA_025169545.1 Anguilla japonica
TTCACATGTGTGCGCGAGCGGTCACAGAATGAAATGGCTTATTTATATAGACTGCACTGCCAAATGATTATGAAATGATTTCCTTTGCTCTCTGAGTCACAGTCGGAAAACCCTGGAAACCCCTTGAGAAATGGGACAGGGGGCCATTTCGAAAGGACGCAAATCAGCCTCTGCAAACCTCAGCACCTCCACCCCCCCACCAAATTAGACACACTAACCAAATCAGGCCAGGCCTCACGGCATTCAGACCATGACACATGAAGAGCGGAGGTATGCCGGATCCTTATCTGCTGTCCCGTGGTCATGTGACCCACCCGCTCAGCGCTCGAGCCGCTGTCCCGCCTGAGGGCTCGCTCGCGGGAGGGGCGGCGGCCTCGAAAGCAGAGCGCGGGCCCCCGCTTCGACTGACGCGGCGGCGAAGGAGTTTGTTTTGGGCGTCCCTCGAAGGGCGCAGCGGCCGGCGTGCGATCGCCAAGAGTGTCGTCTGTTACTTTAAAGGCCCTCCGCTCGACCCCCGCCGCAGAGGGCAGGTAACACCACTCCTCTTTTTAGAAAAAAACTGTTTTTTTTTTGTGTGCTCATGACGGATGCCTAAGTCCTCGTTCCCCGGCCCAGCTGTCAGGAGCAGAACTCGATCGCAGCGGTCGCCGGTGGCACCCGAGGCCGGAGGGCTCCTGTGTCATCCAATCCCCTCTCCTCTCTGGAATGCGATCTACTCTTTATTCTATCCTTTTTTTCTCTCTCTCTTTCTTCTCTCGCAGCCTGCCCCCCCCCCCCACCCCCCCCCCCCCGCCCCCCACTGCACCCCACCCCCCTCCTTCTTGTACTCCGGGCTGTCTATAGAGTGGGGCAGTGATTTTCCCACACTCTTCTCTGCATCTCGTTGGATATGTAACCCGCTCAGTCCCCCCCCCCCAGTCCCCCCCCCCCAATGTGTTTAACCATTTTGGAAATGGTAAGACATGTCTACACTCACAATGTGCACTTTTGTCAGCGGACCGCGTGCCTTCTGTAAAATCATAAATAGACGGGTCCAGTTTAGTCATCCATAAATATTCATGAAACGCATCACTCAAAGGCGCTGGATACACCGTGCAGCACAGGGAGTGACAGGCTCATTTCGGCTACACCGGCAACCTGACACAGGTTCTCTTTCACGGAGCAAAGACAATGCACGCCTCCCATTAACGTGTGAAGGGGCTTCCGTCACCAGGGAAACACCCCAATTATCCGACACTGCACGCTGACCCCTTCCCTACCTCCCCCCCCCCCCCCCCCCCCCAAACCCCTTCGCCCCCCTACCCGGGGAAGATATCACCCCCCTAAATCAGCATATCCCACCACGCGAGGTGTAATCTGTCTCAAATAAATTCGCCCCAACAGGTCATTAATGAACGAAGAGCCATTAGAAACGGCAGCCATTAGCATTCCAATGAGCTCGCAGCGAAGCCCTCGGCCCGCAGAGCCATCGAGGGCATAATTGGGTCCATTAAAACCGAAAAAAAAGAGGAATTGCATACGTGTGCGCGGTGCGCGCGTGTACATGTGTACGTAAACTCCTGGTAGGAGTACTCCTTCACCGCACTCGGGTTTAATTGGTTTAAATTACTGTTATGCTTCGGCTGCTCTTGAGGCCTCTTGCCCGAGCAACAGCGAGAGAGGGAGAGAGAGAGAGAGAGAGAGAGAGAGAGAGAGAGAGAGACTGCATGACCGAAACACCAATCAGTCAATCTGATCAACCACCCCGGCTGAGAATAGCACCGCCCACACAACCACCGGTCAGGACAAGAACCGCTCATCCTGGTCAGATCCAGATCCAGATCCAGTGCATGGGAGTGAAGGGGGTCGTGAAGTGGCACAAAACACAACACAACTTAAAGCTTACTTTTGAGAGAGGAAGGTGCAACACAATCTGTCTTCCACACAGACCCTCCGAGTCCTAACACACCCCCATGGAGGGAGAAGCTGGCAACTCCGCGTTGTTCATGGCATATCTGTGTAACCTCAGAATACCGCTCAGCTTTTCGGAGAGCGGCGCGGTCCGCCACAGGCAAAACAAAGAGGTCTCAAGGGCGTGAGTGTAGTACTGCCACGATGGGCTGTGCGTGTGCATGTTCATGTCCACTGAGAGCTGTGTGTGGGAGAGGATCCCAGAGAGGGAGAGAGGGAGAGGGAGAGAGAAAGAGAAGGGAGAGAGCTGCATTGTCAATGAGGTACGAATGGTCCAGAGATGAGAGGCTGCAGAGGAGAGCAGAGCAAGGGGAGGGAGGAGTGTGCTTGAGCGGGGGGAATAACAGAGTGAGAGAAAGAAAGAAAGAAAAAAAAACAGATTTGAGAGAAAACGCACTCAGAGAGCAGAGACAGAAGCGTCAGGTATCAAACACCAGCAAGACACAGCTCCAGGGCAGAGACACTGAGTGGACTGAGAAAGGGAGAGAGATACTGTGTGTGTGTGTGTGTGTGTGTGTGTGTGTGTGTGTGTGTGTGTGTGTGTGTGGGTGTGGAGGAGGAGGAGGAGGAGGAGGAACAGGAGCAGAGAGCTAAGGGGAGAAGAGCGGGGGTGGGGGATGGGAGCGCTCTTTGGGAATATACACAGCTGGTGTTGACCCAGCGGTGAACTGGACTGCATGAGGCACTGAATATTCATATCAACTTGAAACATTCCAAAATAAATAAATAAAATCAAATAAATAAAAAAAAGGCTGGACGAAGGGAAGGAGGAAAGGCCTCGGCTTCTCTTCGGTTCTGAAAAATGCCCAAACCTCCTGGCTCTCCAGCAAAGGCATTTGTCTGGACAAAGCATTTCAGAAGCATCAGGGAGAGCGAGGGGGCCATTACACACATATATGGCCCTATAAATACCCCCTATAAGGAAGATTGAGTTTGACACTGGGCTCCAAGTGACCGATAAATGGCCGGGTCCTGCGTCGGCCGTTCGATTTGGCCGGGAGTGCTTTTGTAAAGCCTTGTTGTGCCGGTGGCAGATGAAACACTGAGAACCCAGAGGAGACGGAGAGATGTGGGGGCGAGGCTTAAAAAAAAAAAAAAAAGAGCCTGTTTTTGGCCCTGAGAGAGGGGTTTATATCACAGGGACATAAACGCATGTTCTCTAACGCCCCCCCGACTCCCCCCCCCCCCCCCCCCCCCCCCCCCCCCCCCCCCCCCACGCCTGGCCGCCGCGCCGCGACCTCCCTAAATGTTAACAAGCGGCGGCGGGCGCGGGACGGGGCGATAAATCCGAGCGCGTCCTGCGCCCGCCAGAGAGCCAAACTGCGCCCGGCGCGCGTGACGAATTGAAAAGGTCACCGCAATTTTTTTATTTTTTTTTCCCGAGGAGATGCTGCCACGTCTTTGTCTCCATTGTATCCGACTCAGATGTGATTTGTGCGCCGGTGCGTCTGTGTGTGTGTGTGTGCGTGCGTGTGTGTGTGTGTGTGTGCGTGTGTGTGCGTGTGTGTGACAAAGAGAGAGACATTTTGAATATGTTCATGGCTCATGGAGTTATCGGACTGGCTTCCAAGGATACGCACACATGCTCAAACACATGCACACACACACTCACACTCACACTCTCTCACACACACACACACACACGAGTATGGGTCTGCATGTAGTCAGTATTACAGAAATTAATCTGGCCCTTTAAGACCCTCCCCTATATATGTACATAAAATGCACTCCCCCCCCCCCCCGATATCCCATATCAGGGAAAATCAGGCTCATAGAATACTGTTCTTATGAAAAAATAACAAAGATTTTTTCACCCCAACTGAGCCCGATTCACACACGCCATTCAAACGTAACGACAGATCTGAGCTCATCTTCTGCTCACAATGAACTCACCCGTGTGATGTGTGAAAAACACACGCATGTAATGGAATGCACGCCGCACCACACAGCCACACACGCACACAGAGGACCATCCATTGTGCGCATACGTGTGCGTGAGTGAGTCACAGAGAAAGAGAGTGAGTGAGTGACAGAGAGAAAAAACACTACCCGTATTTTGAAAGGGCTGAACAATCAGCACCCTCTCCCTAGCCATCTCCAAAACCCCTTTTCGACCTTCACAGAGAGAATATTATCATCCTCCACTCTTTCATTCTCCCATTCCATTCTTCATCATCCCTCCCTTTAATCTCTCTCTCTCTCTCCGCGTCGTCCTGACTGACCTCATCCATTAAGCGTCCCACGGTTGCCGTGGCACAAGGACGTTTTAGTCGAGCGGCCCGGGCGGCCAATCGGCGGCCTCCTCCTCCCTCGCCTCCGTCTCTCCCGGGAGCGCTCAGAGGAGAGATCTCGACACGGCGGGAGGGAGGGGATCCAAGGCGGCGCGCCGTTCTGCCGCACGTCTAACCTCCGCCCGCCCGCCCGCCCGCATGCGTCTGCTCCGCCCGAGAGCCCCTCGCCATGTCATTCATTCATTCATTCATTCATTCATTCATTCATTCATGTCATTATTAAGCAGCTGCTTTCTGCTAGGTGGAAACAAGAGGCTGGCCTGCTGACGGCAGGGACAAACCCCCCCCCCCCCCCCCCCCCAAAAAAAAAAAACACGGGGTCTGCGAACACAAGACAAGTCCAAGCAAACGGTTCCGAACACACAGTTCACAAATAGTTCCAAGCAAACAGTTCCGCACAGGGTGAACGACGGCCTGGTTTTTTGGCACATCCACAGGAAGAGCCCCACGAGGCCCGGTTCTCCTGAACAGACAACGCCGTTTAGCCGGAGGTGGGAGAGCAGGACAGGCCAGCGATTTACAGAAATCTCTGCTTTGCTGGAGGAGGGGGATAGGGAGAGATGTTTCACCACCGCCAACTTCCCCAATGTACTCATAATGATATGCAGAGAGGCCTTGAAGGGGCCCTGACAGAAGTTTCTCCTGCACCCTTTTCACTTTTGAATGGAAGTACGTGGAGCCCTCTCAGCATCCGGCAACCACACGTAATCCTCGGGAGTTCTTGCTTCCTCCCAACCCAGAACCACCACCAGAGAGGGTCCCACTGTAGCCCAGACTCAGCTCACTGGATTCCAAACGGATCAGTCTCCTCTCAGATTCCCTGCTCCGGCGCCTCTCCCTTCGCAGTCTCCGCTCATTATCCCACAATTTTCCACATGAAGCAGCGGGAACGCCAAGCCAGGTTCACATTCCCCTCAGCAGCTACGTTCCGATTTGGATCATTCCAGAAAGACGACGACGAAGAAGGGAGGGGAGCAAAAAGGGCTGGTCATGTCGTGTTACGCTGTTGACCTGCTGTCTCGTCGGTTTTTTGGGGGGGTGGTGGGAGGGTGGGAGGGGTTGTCCTTGGGCCTCTCCCTCACACTGTCCCGTGCCATCAGCATTCCCAGTTTTCCGCGAGGAATTCCCACAGAGAAGAGCGATGGTGGCGGGGTCGGGGAAAATCGCGCACAGATGGTTTACATTATTGCCTTCTTCATTTAAATTTTTTTTTTTTTAAACTCAAAATGCCAAGATTGCTTATCCTTAACGCTCCTCAAAGCCTTGATTTAAGCTCAGGTCCCTGATTGCAAGGGGTTCGAGTGACATCCCACATCCCACCGCGAACATCTTAAGTAACTGGAGTTAATTACCTCGACAAAAAAAAAAAAAAAAAAACAGACCCCAGATTCTCTCTTTCGCTTTGCTAACAAAGGAAAGTGCCTTAAGCCTTACGGGCCCCAAGTTTACGAAACCTTTGACTTTTTCACAAGGAGAAAAACGGACAGGGAATAGTGCCAGAAAAAAGGGAGGAATATTCGACTTGATGTCAGATAGTTTAAGAGCGCGCACTCTGCCTGGGTGGAAACGCCGTCCTGGTCGGCTAGTTCCACAGAAGGCAGCCGCCCGTCTAACGTTCCCCCACGCGGAATCGGAGCCGAGGGAGGCCAGACGCGGCGACGACGAGGCCCCGGCGACGCGGAAGGCTTCGCGTGAAGAAGAAGAAGAAGAAGAAGCGCCCCGCCCGTTGTTTTGAATTCTTCATAATAAAGAGGCACCCAGGCATGCCAGAGGTGCCTAATAGAGGTGTGTTTTACACCGCCGGGTGACACCATCACTCAGCCTGAAGCCAATGGGCCTTCCTCAAAGTCTGACGCCGTCCTGCCTCCCTGCCCCCAGCCTGGCCCTGCCGCACACCCTCCCACGCCCCCCCCCCCCCCCCCCCCCCACCCCAACCACCTTTTCTTCTTGAACCCTGACAGTTCCGCCCCTGGTGCTCTGGTTGCTCTTCATCATCCCTTGGTGATGGATGTTGTTAAACAGCCCCCCCCCCCCAGCTCTACCTCCCAGGCAGACCAATGTTCAGCATACGCGATTCTGTGGGCTCGAGTATTAAAAAAAAAAAAAACTCACCCCACAAAACATTTCAATGTGAGAATGACATGGACAAATTTAAGATGGCTTCCCCTCCCACTGAAACGGACAGATCTTCCGTATGGGCCATCCAACACGGTACGCAGGGGGTGTGTGTGGTGGGGGGAGAGGGTAGAGAGGAAAGCAAAACACAACGCCCATATTAAATAATGAAATACATAAACAAACAAAGGAATGCCCGGAATGTGGAATTCACCACAGCTCCGGGTCTTTTCGTCGGATTCCATATTCCGTTTGATCTTAAGGCCGAAGGATCCTCAGCAGACTACATCCCCCGCACAATGCGTGCTGCATTCACATCTATCCACACATCTCTCTCTCTCTCTCTCTCAGACCTTTCACATGTGGCAGTCACGTCAATAAAACAGAGTGTGATTGGACAAGCCTTCTATGCACACTTCCAACAATTCTCTGTTGTAAAAATACAGTATGGAGAGCAATTAGGCGTTTCTCACTGTTCAATTTTCACAGTGATTTTGTTTTTCCTCAGGCTAATTGCCCACTTTCCCATTATTTGTCAATCAGGGCAGATAATTAGCTTTACACAGGGCCATTAGATTCAGTCTGTTGCGGGGTAAAGAACACTAAAACTGTTGTTTTAAGCTCGGCTGAAGAGAGTTCATTGATGAAAACCGGCACTTTATTTCACATACTGTACATTCCCCCAACTAACAGCATGTGAGGTTTTCAACAGACAAAAAGGCAAAGACATCTACATATATGCCATAAAGCTTACAATTCTGATTATGCGCCAATTATGATATTTGCACTGCCCCTTGCAAGGTATTGCCAGGGCAACGCGATAACCCAACTGCAGTTGTCACTTGCCGCGTGTTTATGACTCAGTGACCAAGAATTCCCTTCGTGTCTCGACAACAACCTGTGGTTAGCAGATGAGACCCAACGAAATGTAGAGCACACCGCACACACAGACATGCAAATACATACACACTTTTTCACATATTTTTCATTCTGACACGTTCAGAAAAGTATAATTAACAAACCCCACTTGTGCCCTGCAATTAAATTACAAAGTTCCGGGAAAAATCTGTTTACACTTCAAACAAAACGAAGTGTAAAAGGACACACCTGTAACGCCTCAACGGCCGAGCACTTGCTCAGCATTTCTCAAAGCAAATTGGGCGATTCTGATTCTCAATGTTTCATTTACGTCAAGGCAAAGTGAAGGGTTTTGAAATGTTTTTTTTTTTTTTAAACATTGTTTTTTAAAATTCTTGCTTCTGTCTGAACCAGGACCCGAAGCCAAGCTGACTCAAAACATGACGCTCACCAGCTGCAGCCGGACCGTGTCATTACTCCACCACAGGAATGGAGAGGGAGCGGCGGGCCCAGACGCCGCTCTCGAAAGCGAGCTTCTCTCCCGGTGAGAAAGGCCCTCTCCGTTTATTCCTGTCTTCTCTAAAAACGATCACAGCTCACAGAGGCCCCAGAGACGACCGGGAGAGTTTCACCGTCAAATCCATCCACTGCAATCGCGGAAATATCCAGGAAAGCAGAAGTCGTCTCTTGTCGACACATCACAGTGCGTAGTGCACAGTCTGTGAAAACATTATAAATAACTGAAAATGAGATTTTCGATCAGCCATGGGGACACCGCCACAAAGACCCAGACACATGCGACCACCTAATCATTCATATACGTAGTAGTGAAATACGTGATGATATTGCTCAGAAACTCACCAAGACAGCCATTTTGTCGTCTTTAACACTGGAGTGACCTTTGACCTTTTAAGAGTGAAGCACATCGTTGGTCACTGAAAGTAGGCGTGTCCTAACCTGTTCATCAACCAAGCAGTAGTGCTTATTTTATGCATGGTCATTAGGCAGCTTAGTGTGGTTTAATGAATCATAATTCGGAGATAACCAGGCTGAGGTCAGAAGGTTGCAGACTTTGACCTGGGAGGGGCTTTGACCTTTGGACAGTGTGAGCCTTCACAGAGCCAATCAATGGGAGGTAGGACAGACCAGCTTGGAGGTGCTCAAAGATCAGGCAATGAAATTTCCCTCTCGTCAGTCGGCGAATTGAAAGTCAATGAGGGGCGGGTAGAGTAATCCGTCTCCTGGCATCCCTGCTGCTGCCATTGGACGACAACTGGACGCCATCAGGGCGCTCATGTCCTTACTTTCTGCTACACACTGACTGCCTCTCTGTCAGGACATCATGAATATGCATCCATCCATCCATCCATCCATCCATCCATTATCTATACCCACTTATCCTGGTCAGGGTCACGGAGCGTGCTGGGGCCTATCCCAGAATGCATTGGGTGAGAGGCAGGACTACACGCTGAACAGGTCACCAATCTATCGCAGAGCACACACTCACCATTCACTCACCATTAATACACATATATACATGTGTGTGTGTGCGTGTGTGTATGTGTGAGTGTGTGTGAATGCGTGTATGTGTATATGTGTGAGTGTGTGTGTGTGCATGCAAGCATGCGTGCGTGTGTGTGTGTCAGTATCAGTATGTACACTGCCGCAGTTGTAGGTTCCTGAACTTCCCGGCCGTGTGTATCCAGCTCTCCTGAGACAGAGCAGATACAGCCAATCTGTTCTGCTCCGCTAGCCAGCACCACTAAAACGGACAGACCACCCCCTCCAATTATCTCCCTCTCTCCTCTCCCGTTTGTCTTCCCTTCTTCATCCTTCCATCTCCATCCGTCTCCCGTCCTCTCTCTCTCCCTCCCGCTCTCCTGAGCTCTCTCCCACTGTCGGAGGATTTCCTCCAGAAAAACCGCACGGCCGCTTTGAGCTCTGAAGCTACGTTTGCGTCTGATGTATGCTCTTTTCATTCTTTCACCAGACATGTCTTTCTCTCTCTCTCTCTCTCTCTCTACCGACGGGAGATGAAAAAGAAAAGAAAAAAAGGCGCGGCTCCGTTTCAGGTCACCGGGAGAAGGAATTAAATTACAGCACGGAGAGACAGATGGTTTTATATACAAATCACTGGAGGGCGGCGCGTTTATGTAATCTGCCGATGGGAAAATTAAATGAAGACATTAATAAAAATTAGCACAAGGACTGAGGGGACATTATGAACTCGCGCGATTGTAAATCAGACGGGTTCGGGTGTGGGAAGCTGGCCGCGTGCAGCGTCAGCAGACACGACCCAAAACTCCAGAAGCGGTTCATCACCCGACATTACGCTCTTCTGCAGATATGCGCCCGATAACTCAACGCACTCCTCTTTTACTCCCACTTACTGCGCTAAATCAAAGCACTGGCGTGCGTGTGTATGTGTGTGTGTGTGTGTGTCTGAGAGAGAGGGAAAGAGAGAGAGCAATGAGAGAGAGACAGAGAGCAATGAGAGAGAGAGAGAGAGAGACAGAGAGAGCAAAGAGAGAGAGAGAGACAGAAAGAACAATGACAGAGGATGAGCAATGAAAGAGCAACGGGAGAAAGAGTGATGAAAGAAATGAAGGAATAAAGAAATGAGATGGGGGCTATGATGTCAAAGAGAGAAAAAGGAGGAGAGACGAAAGGCAGTGTGATGTGTGCGTGCACGAATGTATGCCTATGCGTGTGTGTGTGTGTGTGTGTATACGTGCATGTGTGTGTGTGTGTGTACGTGCGTGTGTGTGCGTGTGTGTGTGTGTGTGTGTATACGTGCATGTGTGTGTGTAAATAAAATGTAAATATTAAGAAAAAGGGAAGGGAAAAAAGGAGGCTGAAAAAGAGAGAAGAACACCCTCTCCTGCGCAAGGAATAGGAACCTCATGGCCCAGGGTTCCATACATCCTCCTGATGGTAATCTTTCTGAGCCCTAGTCAGGCTGGGAAGACGTTAACACCTGTGTAAGCTTTTGGCTAAGTCACGTGTGTGTTCTAAGCAGGTATGCAGACTTGACTCACACACCTGCTACCATGTGATATTGGGAGGCACTTCCTTGTACACACCTGAAAGTGTAAATCCCCCCCCCCATATAAGGGAACAAAAACACTGGCACTGTAATTCCACCTGCACTGTATTCCTGGTATCTGTCATCCCTCTATTCCAGGAAGCAGAATGACTCCGTTTATGTTCAGATCTGACAGCCGTTTTTTCGTTTCTATGACCATTGTGACGAGAGTGCATTCTTCTGGCTCCCTCTATAGAAAGCTTGCGGGGTGACATGGAGGGAAAAGTAATAACTGAAATAGTGACTCTGCACAGTGGTTAGGGGAAGAGGGCGGGGCAGGGCGAGGCATCGTTAAACTGCGCTGTGCAGCGCTAACCCTCCAGCGCTAACTCTGGTGTGGTACCTGATAAACAGAGTACAGGCAAAGCAGGGCTACTCACACCCTGCATATTCTCTCCTCTCTCTATCTCTCTCTCTCTCTCTCTCTCTTTTCTATCTCCCTCTCCCTCTCTCTGTAACTCCCTCTCTCTAATCACTTCCCCAGAGGACACTGCTAACACACCGAGGGGTGCTGTCCGCTCCGGAGTCCAATCAAATATTCTGCCGAGCTGCTCTCCAGGTCTCCTGCTGGTACCGCAAATTGACACCTCGCATCCCAGAATGAGGAAGAGGAAGAAGAAGAGGAAAAGGCTTCAAATAGAACAGCGGAGGGCAAGACTGTCATTTGAGAGAGAGAGAGTGTCCATATGACATATAGACAGTCTATATGGACACTTTGGCAATAATTACTAATGTATTTCAGGCCAATAAAGGATTCAGAAATTTGAATTTGAATTGGAGAGAGAGAGAGAGAGAGAGAGAGAGAGAGCAAAAGAGAGAGAGAGAGAGAAAGAGCTAGTGGTACAGAGGGAGGAAGTGCTTCTTTCACTTGTGTACTACAGCTGTAGAGATATACACAGGCACACAGCCAAACATGTTTATATGACATTTTAACAGAGAACAGACACAGATGTTTCACATTTACTCAGATTATAAATATCCACGCATATGTGGGGCCAAGTTCATGCAGCATCTATTTTGCAATACAACTTCATCCTGCCAACAAAGCACCATAAATTCAACTTGAATAAAACTGAGACTGCGAGGAGAGACTTCAAAAACGTTGTTTCATCGTAATTCAATCATTTACTCATCTTTTCTAGAAACATATAACACAAGCATGACACCAGCACGTTCTTATGCATGAGTGTGGGCTTGTGAGTGGGAGAGAGAGAGAGAGAGAGAGAGAGAGAGAACAAAAGGCAAGAGAAGGCTGAGGCATCTATATATCCAAGTTAACACAGACTCTATTTATCCACAATTTATTCACAAAACCTCGAAACAAGCCGTCAAATTTTACAACCACATTAAAAAAAGATAACAATAATAATTCCTCGCATTTATGTAGCTTTTTTTCCCCCTCAGACTCAAACAAAGCGCTTTACAGTGATTAGGACAAATCCCACACTAGAACATTCGCTCCCACATTAGCTGAGGTGGAGAGAGATGGAGAGAGAGAGAGAGACAGAAAGAGAGAGAGAGAAAGAGAGAGAGAGGAGGGAGAGAGAGAGGGAGAGAGAGGTGGAGAGAGATGGAGAGAGCGAGAGGAGGGAGAGAGGGTGAGAGCGAGAAGATGGAGAGAGGGGAGAGAGGGTGAGGAGAGAGAGAGAGAGAGGTGGAAGAGACGAGAGAGACAGAGAAGAAGAGAGAGAGAGAGAGAGAGAGGGAGGGAACAATGTTTTTTTTAGCCAATTAAACGGGGGGATGATTAGGCGGCAGGGTTGAGAGAGCCAGGAAACAGGAAGTCCTCGACTCTTTGCGGCGGCGAGTACGAGCCCCCTGCAAGAGAACTTTACGCACGCCTGCACGTCAGCGGCGCGGGGGCCTGGCGGCTAATCCCCTCCGAGAGCATTGCCCGCACGCCGGGGGGCTCTTCTGCCGGGGGCCAGATTGCCGGCGCACCGGAGAGCCCGTGATAACCGGAGCATGTGATAACCGCGATAGCGGTACACGGAGAGGCTGGGGCAAGGGGGGGGGGGGGGGGGGGGGGGCGGGGCGCTAATTCTCTTAAATTAAAACGAGATCCGAGCGCTTTCCTACCTGCGTTCTGCGCCGGCGCTGGAGCCAAGGCTCTGCCAAACCAATACAATTATGACTTAATTGCTTTATAATTGAACCCTTTTGAATCACAGCTTTAAAAAATAAATAAATAAATAAATTAAAAAACACATTTAAATTCCTCTGTTTTGGTAGATTATGCCAATGCGTTTGAGGGGATGATGACAAAAATAAGAGTAAACAGCCCTGGCAAAACATCAGAAACTGCAAGCGCACACACACACACACACACACACATGCATAATGGCTGTGTCCCAATACGAAGTCACCCAAGTAAGACACCTTAGAAGGACGCATTTTTGAAGACTTCGGTTTGGGGACATGCCTACGAAGGACAAGTGTAAAAAAAATAGTGAAAATAGTGAAAATGCAGCCTTCTAAGGTAGCTGACTTTGTATTGGGACACAGCCATACAGTACAGGCATGCAGGAACCCAGAAACACACAAGCCAACAACCAGGCCATATCTGACCATCCAGACCATTTCAGGCACGGTCTCTGTAATTACTGGTATTTCTAGCTGCTCTGTGACATTTGTGCGTTGAATGCCCACTGTAGAAAGCACCAAACAAATGAAACAGAACTGAGTATCTTGTTTTTAATGCAGAACCGTACTCATGTATGTGCCATGCTGGATCTGGCGCTGACCTTCCCCGCGTCCTCTGTGGGTGGTAAAAATAGTCCGTGGGCACCCATGCATATGTTCACGGCACATGCATATTCAGCGCCATTAAAGTCAAACACGTAACTTCCCTTTATTACTGCTATAATAATGGAACACTGCAGGCTGTTCCACAGCTGACCAAGTGCCCCCCCCCATCCCCATCCTGCCTCTCCCCTCCCCCCTCCCCCCTCCCCCCAAGCGTGCTGCCACTTCAAGGTGAAAGCCCACGTTCAAAAACAGCAACCCTTTACAAAACCCCCAGTATCACCCTCAGAAATTCAACCTTTTGCTGGAAAATCGCTCGGAAAGAAATGACAAAAAATGCCTGGAGTCACTGCTGTTATGTTGTCAGATTCGATTTATGAAATGATTAAGAAAGAAGACATATTAGCGTATTATATATAGATATGAATCCGCTCAGGAAATCCATTCCTTAACCAACAGCATGTGTAAACTTTTCATAAGCATCTTCATATCACCCCCTATTTGGAAGCTGGATTCCACAGAAATGGCAGACTGGATTCCACAGAAATGGCAGTTATACTGAAGCAATTTCGTTAAGTACCCTCACAACAGCATTTTTTTTTTCGGTTTACTTATATACTGAAGCAATTACCCACGGTCTACACGAACCTGCCGTCCCAGTGACTCGTAACCCACTGTGCTAACTCCCCAAAGCATTTTTTTTTCTTTACGTTTCAATTCTCTTTTATGCGACTATCTTGACAACAAAAAGGCAGCACAAGAATGAGTATGAGATAAAAAGAAAGAGAGAGTGTGTGCACACGTGTGAGAGAGAGAGAGAGAGAGAGAGAGGGAGAGAGAGGGAGAGAGAGGGAGAGATTGAGAGATCTAGAATTAATTTATATAGTTGTATGTGGTAACCACTGCTTTGGCAACACAAGTGCCTATATTTGTGATGCCAATAAAGCACTTTGAAACTGAAATTGAAAATTGAGAGACTGAGAGATGTTAAGAACAGGATATGCTAACTGCTTCCTGCGTGACCTGTTCCCATCAATTACCAGAGGGATCCAGGAAGAGAAAGAAGAGCAGAAACAAAAGAAGAAAGAGAGAGACAGAGCAGTCACCCCCCACCCCCCCTACACCCCCGCCCTGCCACCGGGGGTTCTAATGGCACTGATCTGCATGAAGGACCTCTGGGCCAGACGCGGGGATCAAAGCCGGGGGGGTAATGGCCGTGGAGCCGGCTCCCCGAACTGGTCATCGTTCCGGATCGTTCCCCGGGGACTCCCCGGCGCACCTCTCCCTCTCCCGGGCTCCCAGACCGGTAATGACAGAGCGAGGACATCTGCCGTAATGACGGGGTATGGGGCGAACCAGGGGGCCTGGAGCCGGCCAATGAGAAGCGAGGAAAAAAAACGCGAAACGAAAAGAGGCCCCGGAACCCTCTCCACGTTCCCCCGTGCACATCCGCCCGTGCACATCCGCCCGGATTCCTCCGCAAGGCCAGCTCTCCGCCCTCAAAGAACTCAAGACTCTTCCCTCTCCTCCCTCCTTCGGCCGGTTCGAAACATAAGAACGCCCTCCTCCCTCACTTTCCTCACCCCACGCTACGCTAACCTAAAAACCAACGATAAACCTGCCGGGGCTGTGACATCACAAACATGGGCAAGCTCTGAGAGGGACAAACGAAAACACAAACTGAGCAGTAGTTTGCTTCAGCCTGCCCCATTCTTCTTCTTCTTCTTATTATTATTATTATTATTATTAGTCGCAGGCAGGAGCTTCTCTCTTTTTTGAGGTTTTTAAACGGTTTCGCGAATCTCCTCAAGACCCTCTGTCCCATCAGGAGGTCTGTTTTGGAAAGACAACCCCGAGAATTCCCGGGAGACGGACGACCGGAATGCTTTCGTCCCGCGGCGTGCCGGCTTCCAGGAATAATCCGGGAATAATCGGGAGAGAGCGAACAGGGACACA
>CM045894.1:38223070-38228070 GCA_025169545.1 Anguilla japonica
TGCGTGTGTGTTTAGGGAGCTGAGTACCGCTCACTCATGATGGGGGGGGCACACCCCCACCCCCCCCCCCCCCCCCCCCTACAGGAGACCCCAAATACAGGATAAGAGCTCCAGGCCAAATAATGAACAGGCTTTCATTATTTATTTGGGGTCTCAGTGAAACATACACACTCAGACATGGATGGACACACACACACACTCACACACACACACACAAACATAGATATTACGATGTATACACACTCACATAAACAAACACAGATTCACAAACAAAAGGGACTACAGCGCACTGCTGGCAAAGCGACAGCCCTCCTGTGCAAACCCACACAGCGTTGGGCTAGTAACGCTAGTAAGCTCGCACACTGTGTGCAGAGGCTGATGTTAGCGCCGTGGCCGGCTGAAGGCAAACAGCTGGCTTAGCCGTGTCCTGATGGCGGATCGATACAGAAGAGCAAGCTTTCCCAGCATGCTCAGGGGCCGTCTGGACGCCAGCCCGAGCGTCAGTCTCGTCACATTACGGCGTGCCGGTCTGACCCCAGCCTGCCAGCCCTCCTCTAACTGCCCCTCAGACCGGCGAGGGGTGGCCCTGAGGGGGCGGGATAGGGGGGTGGGGGTGAGGGGGTAATTAGGAAGACCTGTCTTCAGCCTTGGTTCATGTCCCCACAAAGTATGTCTGTGTGTGTGTGTGTTTGTGTTATGTTGTGTTGTGCGTGTGTGTGGAACAGAGGGAGGGGGTTGTCAAGAGGATTTCTCATAACCCTCACTGCATTATGTGATATTTAAATGAACTGCAGCAATAATTGAATAAATGGTGATAAACCAACAGAGACACTTCTCTATGGGACTAAAAGCACTTCTCTCTTAAACACACACATAAACACAAGCATGCAGACACCCACTCTCTCTCACACACACACACACTCTCTCTCACACACACACCCACCCACCCACCCACCCACCCACACACACACTCTCTCACACACACCCACACACACACACACACATACTTACACACACACACACACACTCTCTCTCTCTCACACACACCCACCCACACACACACACACACACACACTCTCTCACACACACACACACACACACACATACACACTCTCTCACACACACACACTCTCTCACACACACACTTATGTTTGCTTGTTGGAGAGGACTCCCCCCGCAGAGTCCGCGGTTCCCAGTGACAGATGCAATCCCCCGCAGACCGGCGGCTTTCTGACAGCGAGCGCGCATCAGTAAGATGAATGGGCCTGTCCCACAGAAAGGCTTTTAATTAGCTCAGTCTGCAGCCCGCGCAGGACCACGGGCCCGCACAGTCCCGTTCAGACCCGCTGCAGCGGGGAAACGCACGCAGCCGCACTCGCCAAATTATGTCACATTATATTCCATCCATTATGTCTTCCTCAGAGAGGCGGAACAGAAAAGGGAACATAACTTCCTTAATTAATTTGTTTAATCTGATTTTTTCTTTGTGCGTAACGCGTCTCGGAGAGAGAGGGAGAGAGAGAGAGAGAGAGAGAGAGAGAGAGAGAGAGAGAGAGAGAGAGAGAGAGGGAGGGAGAGAGAGACAGAGAGAGAGAGAGAGAGACAGGACAGGAAAGATGGCTTTGCTGCATGTGTAAGAGCGGAGGGAGAGCTTTTAGTGAGGCTGAATTTGGGGGGGGGGGGGGATTGGGAGGGGGGGTGGGTGAGGGACCCTGGAGATTCAAAGGGAGGAAGGGGGGGGGGGGAGTGGAGTTTGGAACTCACCTCTACACCACATCATCCTCCACCCGTCAGTGACTCCATACATGGTGTCGGAGTGACACTGCTGCGCTCCGACAACCCCCGCCCCGCCCAAGCACCGCCCCCTAAAAACGTGGGCGTTAAGAAGCTATCTCCACCCGCGCCGGACGCATCCGTCTCCATTAGACTGGAGGAGAGGGAGGGGGTGGGGATGGAGGATGGAGGGGGAGGGGGGAGGGTTAGGAGGCAAGGACTGGCAACCAGACGAGTGCGATCAGGGTGCGGGTAGCGAGAGAGGGCAGCGCTCCCTCTCTCTTTCCCTCCTCTTTCCTCATCCCTTGTTCCCCCAGAATGCATGCGCATTACTGTTTCCAGAACGTCGGGAGAAGCGCACGACTGCCGGTCCACACGGCATGTGGCTGGGGGGTAGACCAGCGGTGACCACACAGCCGAAAAACCAGCGCCGATATCGCCCTCAGTTTAACACTCTCTGTGTGGAGATCAGCAGTGACCACACAGCCGAAAAACCAGCGCCGATATCGCTCTCAGTTTAACACCCTCTGTGTGGACCGGGCCACCTGGTGACTCACAGTGCAGGCCCTCACATTGTCACATCCGATTGGCTGAGCTTGGGAGTCTTTAATTGCACTTCCCCTCATTAGCATAGGCCTGTCTC
This sequence comes from Anguilla japonica, assembly GCA_025169545.1. Taxonomy (NCBI): domain Eukaryota; kingdom Metazoa; phylum Chordata; class Actinopteri; order Anguilliformes; family Anguillidae; genus Anguilla; species Anguilla japonica. Next base: position 38,225,487 of record CM045894.1, read on the forward strand.
CTGGTTGGATGGCGCCGGTCAGGACGGTGTGTGTGTGTGTGGAGCAGTGTGTGTCACTCAGGAGAGTCATGGCGGGGGGGGAGTGAGCCCCCCCATCGCAATCCCAAATGACACCTCTGGTCAGTCTACCCCCCGATGAGCTGGCTGGCAGGAGCGTACCCCAAGCTCTTCCCCTGTTCCATTACACTGCTGTAGCTCAGGCAATTCAGCACAGTGCTATAGCACATATGGCACCCAAGCACATACAGTACATGCACTTACACCACACACACATACTCAGATACCTGCACACACACACACGTGTCCCTGCCCCCCACTATCACAAACACGCACGGATGGGCGCACACACAGACGCACACACACGCACGGACGCACACACGCGCACGGACGCACACATGCACTTAAAGGCACACACGAGAGCAGATATATTTACATTTAACACATTGACTCAAACAATAACACCATTAAGGAGAGTGTTACACAGATCCTACATCTGTCATGCTGCTGGGGCAGAAACACACACACACACACACACACACACACACACACACGCAGAGGCAGGCTGCGTGGAGATGCCCCTGACCCGCTCAAGTGTGAAGGGGACTGCCTGTTTCGACACCGTGGGAGTCTTTTCAAACGGAGCATGCCCACATGCCGTCTGTCGGCTGTTTGACCGGCACACGCACGCCGAATGGCACTTCGGCGACCCCCTCTCCCCGCCCCCAGTGCCGCGTACGCAGCCCCCGCCAACGCCGCCTTTGACAATTAATTACCATTAACATAAAATCACCGTGCCCCCCCCCCGACGCTGAGCCCTGCCTCCACCACGCGGCCCCGCCCCATCCCTCGCCCTCCTCCCCCCATCCCTCGCCCCATCCCTCGCCCTCCTCCCCCCATCCCTCGCCCCATCCCTCGCCCTCCTCCCCCCCCCATCCCTCGCCCTCCTCCCCCCATCCCTCGCCCTCCTCCCCCCATCCCTCGCCCCATCCCTCGCCCCCTCCCTCGCCCCATCCCTCGCCCTCCCTCCCTCGCCCTCCCTCCCCCCCCCTCGCTCCATCCCTCGCCCTCCCTCACCCCCCCTCGCTCCATCCCTCGCCCCATCCCTTGCCCCATCCCTCGCCCTCCTCGCCGGTTCGGATTAATCGCCCGCGATGACAAACGAGGAGCGGGAGAGAGCAGCGGCGCTGCGATCGGAGGGCGTCGGTCGTAAACGAGGCGACCTGCGGCGAAGACGCGGATAAGTGACTGAGGGGGGAAAAGGCTCATCCATTAACGCTAGGCCCTGCTCGCTTGACACGAGCGTCACCCCCCCACCCAGCCCCCCCCCCCGGCCGCTGTGAGGTATCGGAGAGCAATACGGCCCACGCACGCACCTCCGGCAACACTTTTCCAGAGCTGAGGACAGCTTTTAAAGCACTTTTAGAAATGGAAAGACAACTACAGAGGGTTGAGGAGCCCTCTCTCTTGCTCTTTCGGTCTCATCTGTGTCTCTGTCTCCATTTCTGTCTCTCTCTCTCTGTCTTTCTCTCTCTCTCTGTCTGTGTGTGTTTCTGTCTATATCCCCGTTTCTCTCCGTGTCTCTGTCTCTGTTTCTCTCTTGCTCGGTCTCTCTCTCTCTCTCTCTCTGTCTCTCTTTTTCCCCACTCCCTCTCTCCGTCCGAGCCCCCTCCTTTGGGCAAAGACTCCGCAGTCCACAAGAGCAAAGTGAAAACTGCTTAAAATGAGAAAGAACGAAAAAGAGGGCAGTTCATGGCCATCCTTGACTTGACACACCGGACCAACGCTCACCTCTATCTCAGATCGAACACCCGGCTGTGAGCCAGAGTCACTACACGCACCAAAGGCCAGCGCCCATTACCTGACCACACCTGCATACCACAGCCTGCTCTCCTACATGCAGTAATCCCAGCAGCGGATAGAGCAGATCCTATCGAAACGAGGAAACACATTCATAACCGCCCGAATCTGGGGAAGATTAAGACTGCTTCCTTTTTCAAATCCCTTCCTCAGAAAAAGCTGAAAGACTTCCCTCACAGCACCGTTACTTCAGGAAGAAAAAAAAAAGAAAAAAAAGAAAAGAAATGTGGATCTTTAAATAAATAAATTCCGCAAGCTCAATCCTAACATTTAGAGTCTGCGTTGGAAAAACAGAGGAGCCCAGAGGCGAGTGAAAGGGATTGGATTTCGCTGGGATCTAATGACACCGAACTTCTCCCCCCCAAATAACACCCCCCCCCCCCCCCCCCCCGTCCGTAACAGTATCCGCCTTGTTCGGCGGGCCCCGGGAGAAATAACGGCTTTATTTTAATGCAGAGTCGAGCTGGAGGCGGAGCCTAGCTGGGGGCGGAGCCTGGCGACGCGGGGCTAGCCGCCACTCGCGGCGCGTCTTTAGGGAGCGGGCCTCCGCCTCGAGGCCTGACTGCGAGATGGAGAGAGAGAAAGGGAGAGGAGGAGGAGGAGGAGGAGGGGGAAAAATCAATAAAGCAACTGAGTGAATCTCTCTCTCTCCCTCTCTCACCTTCTCCCTCCTTCTCTCTTTCTCTCTCTCTCTGCCGCACTCTCTCTCCGCTGGCAGACAGGAGGG
>CM045894.1:38233070-38243070 GCA_025169545.1 Anguilla japonica
AAACAGATACTATGCTCAAATATCCCCGATAGGTATTATTGCCCAAAAAGATGTTTCCACTTCACAAGCACTCCCTGATGCACACCATTCGTCTAGACCCTCACAACTGTCAAAGCAAACAAAGAAAATAATGGAAAAGACAGTGAAAAAAACGTCCCCTGTCAGTTTGGTCAGACACAGGGATACCGGCAAGACCATCGCTAAGGGAGACGGGGGGGAGGGGGTGAGGGGGTGAGGGGGTGGGGGGGGGGGCACTGATAACCCGTGAGTAAAGAGTGGCGGGGTGAGGAGGTTGGCAGTAATTGGTGTGAGGAGAGTGAGAAGAGTTCTCCCTAATGATGGCCTCCCTGGTGCATCATGGGAAATGTCCACCCTATACTGAGGCCAGGCCAGCCATCAGCTATTATAGCTGTGTCTTACCGCACCTTCACCTCCACGCGCGCCACGGTCCAGCTGTAAAGCACTGCCCACTGGCTTCTCTACTCAGGGGTGTCCTTTCTACTGCTGCAAACAACCGGGTCATTGCAAATCTGTCCTTTAAAACAAATTGCATTCATTGCATAGATGAACGTTTCACATTAAATTTACTCGGAGGGAAAAACGGGAGTCTACGCACCACAAAAATATACAGGTCACGTTCATATGCTTATAACAGTAGTAACACGACGTGGTTGCGTTTGGGTGTTTATTTTGAAATTTTTTGAAAAGGTTTCCTTTGATGCCGGCGAAGCCAGCATTTCCAGGAGTGGCTAACGGCTAATTCAATTAGCGCTACACGGCGCAAGAACGCCAACCCCCCCCCCCCCCCCCCCCCCCCCCCCCCCTCCCCCAAACTCGCGTACAAGTCGCCCGCACGGGCCGACGCGCGGAGCTCCAGATGTTCTGCTGGCTGAGAGCGGCGAACACGGCGGAGCGCGGCGCGAGAGATTGATATCGCGCCGATCAATTAAGATTAATGAGCGTCTAACGGCGGAGATCCGGGGGTGCTGGCAGCAGCGCGGGGTGGGGGGTGGGGGGTGGGGGGGGGGAGACCCTGTCAGCCAGCCAGGCCGCCATCTGGGCGAGGAGCCGCGGAGAGTTAATGAGGGGATTAGACCCCCCCCCCCCCCCCCCCCGCACGGCCTGGGGACACCCCCGAAACCCGCAGCCCGGTTCCCCCCCCTGTCCCTTTAATGTGGAGAGCTATCAAAATAAAGGGGTTTTACACACCGGCCCGAATGTACATGCCCTGCGTTCTCCCAGCATGCTCTCTGGCGCCAGCTCTGACACCGGGCCCTGTATGCGTGCGCTGATGTACTGTGAATGTGCATGTGTGTGTGTGTGTGTGTGTGTGTGTGTGTGTGTGTGTGTTTCGTGTGCAGATACTCAGTCATCTGTGCGTGTTTAAATGTGTGGATGCGATTGAATTTGTGTACAGGAGTGCGTACTTTGTCTGTACATGTGTGAATGCAGGTGTCTGTGCGTATATATGGGTGTGTGTGTGTGTGTGTGCATTTGTGTGTGTGCGTGTATGCGTGTGTGCATTTGTGTGTGTGCGTGTCTGTGTATGCATTTGTGTGCGTGCGTGTGTGTATGCGTGTGAACATTCCTGTCTGAGTGTATGTGTGTCTGTGTGTGTGTGTGTGTGTGTGTGTGTGCGCGCGCATGTGTATGTGTGTGTGTGTGTGTGTGTGTGTACCCCAGGGTTTGTCTTGGCAGCGCTTGAATCAGACTGTAATGAGCTCGTACAGGGTCTGAGCTCCAGACGGAGGGTGAGGGAGCAGGCAGGATTGTGGGAGACCCATTTTTCAGGGGCGCGCTCCCCCCCCCCCACCCCCCCCCCCCCATACTCCCCATTCTTCTCATCTTGCGCAAACAAAGGAGCCGCTTGATTAAAGGAAAGGAAGACGCAAACACAAATCCATCACACGGAAAAAAAAAAAGATTCTAATAAAGGGCAGTTTGGGGGGGGGGGGGGGGGGCGATGCTAACGACCTGCTAAACGCAGTACGGTCCCAGCGGTTCCGCCTCCACCCTGACCCCGGGGTAGCGCTGGCAGACGCGTGCCGCTGTTTACACACAACACAGCGGCGGCACCGTCGGCTGACCCCGAGCCCCTCTCCCCAGCGTCCCGCTGCCGCTGTCATCGGCGGGTCTGCCAGGGCCCGGCGCAGTACAGCGCTGAGCAGCAGCTGCACCCCGCGGGGGCCATGTTGGGTTAGGCTAAAAAACGGACACGCAGAACAACGAAAACGTGTCGCGATGCCTCGGGTCGCTGCGTCCACAGCAAACGGCAGGAACGTTTCCACGAGCCTACGGAAACCAATCCTAAAAAGCTCGGCCCACCTCTTCGATTGCACATTACCAAGAGAAACTTTACTGCTGAGAGAGTCGTTTGTTAAAACCAATAATCTCCGAGCGAGTTTCTTCTGCTTCATAAAAAAGGCCTTGTAATAACAGAGATTTCAGATGGCTTCGTATTGAATCCCCATAACTCGCTTATGGGGCTTGTAATTTACATTCGTGTATAATCCCATTATACCACAGTATTAAAACGCCCAGCCTTCGTTGCTGTGCAGCAAATACATAAATAATAATAATATTAATAATAATAATCAGTCGCCAGATCTGAAAGCCAAGCAGAAAGGGGGAGAATATGAATGATCAGCACTGTTTGTTAAGTTTTTCAGTGCTCTGATTGGAGGAAGAGCAGTTTAAATTATATCCAGACCTACAGCCAAGTCACAAATCAAAGAAACACAGTCCACTTTGGTCGCACTTGTTGTTAGGGTTCGAGTTTTTTTTTGTGTGTGTGTGTATGCACAAACATGAGAAAAATGTCCATTAAAAAATCTCTCCCTTTTCTTTTGCTCTAGTGGTGACTGAACAGCTGTGTCTCCTTTACTGAACTGGCACAAGCTACAGGATGGATGCATAGTGGCACTCAAATGTGTCCCAGAGGTCACTGGGGTCATCGTAAACGCTGGTGGAACAGGTGACCGCACAGACTGCTCGTATACCGAACAGGATGTGGGGAGGGGGGCAGGGACGAGGTGCACCACAAAGGGGCTGATGGGAAATAAACCAGGTGTTTTGGAAAACGCATCTGTCCTCTCATCTCCGGGTGGAGACAGGGAAGAGTGGAGAAAAGAGTGGCATTCACTGTAGCACGTGGCCAGTGCTCATCCCAGAACAAAAGGGGTGGCCGGGCTATCTCCTCTACGTCCTCCCACAGTCGCTACTTATCTGCTGATTGGCCAGGGGCAACAGCGGGGCAACGGCAGCTAGGCGGGTGGGGAGAGGTGGGGCGGGGCACGCTAGGACCCCTCCATTCCTGAATACGAGCTTCCTGTTTACCGTCCAATTAAATCATTACCCTTTAATTACACACCACTGGGGGAGGGGCGGGGGAGGGGGCAAAGCGATTAAGGAGGAAGTGAGGACAAAGACTCGCCCGTAGAGTTCCGCGAAATTCCAACTGGTGCACGGCAGCGGTATCCCGGCAAAACAGACGATCGCTAGCCGGACCGCATACTCTGCTGCCCTTCCTGATGCCACTACGGAATTCTGCTCTCTGCAGAAGGCGCGGAGCGGCTAAGGAATTCCGCTGTTAAGAAGAATCAGCCATAAAAGGCCAGTTTCAGGGACAGAACTTTCAATGGTAAACATACAGAGACCGCTATCGCCATAGTTACCGTAGCGAGTATTCCGCATTGAAGCCACAGATATTATCGGGCATCGCGTGTCTTTGTCGAGCCGTCAGAATGGAAGTCAGACAGACCTCTGACTCACAGCTGATACAGACCATGCATGCGCACAAAGAGGTAAATACTGATACAGGCCATGCATGCGCACAAAGAGGTAAATACTGATACAGGCCATGCATGCGCACAAAGAGGTAAATACTGATACAGGCCATGCATGCGCACAAAAAAGTAAATACTGATACAGAGACGGCCAGTAAGACGGCTGGAAATGTAATTTCAATGACGAAGACAGATAAGATGGTAAGCTGAATATTTTGAATTAATAATGTGCATGAACACACACACAGATACAGACACCCATACACACCCACAGACACACACGCACACACACACACAGACAGACCCACACACACACAGACACAGATACAGACACCGATACACACCCACACACACAGACACACACACACAGACACACACGCGCACACACACACACACACGCACACACACACACAGACACAGACATACACGCACACACACACAAACACACACACACACACACACACAGACACACCCACACACACAGACACAGATACAGACACCGATACACACCCACACACACACAGACACACATGCACACACACACACTCTCTCTCTCACACACACAAACACACACACACACACACCCACACACCCACACACACACAGACACACACGCACACACACACACACACTCTCTCTCACACACACACACACAAACACACACACAAACACACAGACATGCACACACACACAGACACACAGACACACACACACACACACACACACAAACACACAGACACACAGACACACACACACACACACACACACACACAGACACACCCACACACGCAGACACAGATACAGACACCGATACACACCCACACACACACAGACACACATGCACACACACACACTCTCTCTCTCTCACACACACAAACACACACACCCACACACACACAGACACACACGCACACACACACACACAAACACACAGACATGCACACACACACAGACACACAGACACACAGACACACACACAAACACACAGACACACACAGACACACACACACACACGTATGAAAGAAACAGCAGGGCTGGGAGCCACGGGGGTTGTGGAGCGGCCCGTGTGAGCAGATATCGGGGGGCCTGTGTGACCGCCGGGGGGGTATTTGTTTTATTTATTTGGTTTCCAGAAGAGGGGCGTCCCAGGGAAGCTGCACACCCCGCTTCCAAGGACACAAAGGAAAGGGGATCCATGTGGCTGCTGGTAATGGGGCTACCTTTCAGTGATACCCCCTTCCCCCTCCTCTCTCTCTCTCTCTCCATTTCCCTCCCTCCCTCCCTCCCTCCCTCTCTACTGCTGTCTCTACACCTCTCCATCTCCATCTCTCTCTACAGCTCTCTCTACCTCCCGGCTCTCTCTCTCTTCCACTCGTTTTCTCTCAAATTCAAATTCAAATGAGCCTTTTTTCTCTCTCTCTCTCTGTCTACCTCTGTCTCTGTCTCTCTCTGTCTTTCTCTCTGACATTTTCAGAGTAAATATTTGCGGGAACGCCGAAGCAGAAAGAGGAGGAGGAGGAACGCGCGGAGCGTACCTGTCCCGGCCCTGACGTTACTCTGGCACGTTTTGCCATTAGCGGAGCTTGTCTGGTCGAACAAAAAAAGCCGCAATTTTCCCTGCATTGGCATTTTCATAATTATTGCTGTCATTATTTTAACAGATGGCCTCCCTCTAAAGCTGAGAACTCAAGTGAAATAAGCAACAACAAAAAAACCAAAAAAAAAAAAACCTTTGAGAGCTCTCAATATAACTGGACTGTTGTTGTTCCCGTTGTGTGGAACCTGTAATTAAAAAGCCATGTTGTGGCACTGATGGTAATTCAAAGCTTGACAGCTGTTATTTTTTTTTTTTTGGTTTGCTTCTCCTATTTTGTGTGTGCATGTGTGTGTGTGTGAGAGAGAGAGTGCGTGTGTGTGTGTGAGAGAGAGTGCGCGTGTGTGTGTGTGTGTGTGTGTGTGTGAGTGTGCGTGTGTGTGTGTGTCTGGGTTTTTGGAAGCAGGTTTCTTTCAATGGAAATGAACAGAAATCCCAACACAAGGCGCTCCCCATTTCCCTGTGTAAAATCAGTGAGGGGCGGAAATCTCGTGAGGGGTAAAAAGGGGGGGGGGGGTGTGTGGAAGGGGGCTGCTTTTGTTGCCCCCCCCCCCCCCCATAGTCGCACCCCCTCCCTGCCTGGCTGCTGTGTCCCATTCACTGGGATGTTCCTTTCTTCTGAAACGTGGTGTGTAAGTCAGCGGGGTCATTATCTGTCCCCTGCCCAACCCCCGTCCCCCCCCCCCCCCCCTGCGGAGGGGGGAGCCGAAAGGAAAGAAAGAGCCGGGTCCCGGGGGACAGAGAGACGCCGGCGTCGCTTCCTCCGCCCGTCTCCCCAACACATGGCGCTGAGACGCACCGAGACTCCGGAGCGACAGAGAGAGAGAGAGAGAGAGAGGAGAGAGGAAGAGAGGGGGGAGAGAGAGAGAGCGAGAGAGGGAGGGAGAGAGAGAAAGGGAGACAGACAGAGTGAGAGAAAGAGAGAGAGAGGAGAGGAGAGGAGAAGAAGAGAGGGGGGAGAGAGCAAGAGAGAGAGAGGGGGAGAGAGAGGGAGGGAGAGAGAGAGAAAGGGAGACAGACAGAGAGAGGGAGAGAGAGAGAGAAGGGGGAGAGGGAGGGAGAGAGAGAGAGAAAGGGAGACAGACAGACAGAGAGAGAGAGAGAGAGAGAGAGAGAGAGAGAGAGGAGAGGAGAAGAAGAGAGGGGGAGAGAGCAAGAGAGAGAAGGGGGGAGAGAGGGAGGGAGAGAGAGAGAGAAGGGAGACAGACAGAGAGAGAGAGAGGGAGAGAGAGAGAGAGAGAGAGAGAGAGCCCTGACCGAGTGTGATAAAGAGCACTGCTCGTCTCTCTCCACACTGGGAAGAGAAATTGGTTTTCTGTAAGTGTTTGCTATTCAAAGCGTGCGATGTTGTGCTATAATATATTACAGTCCAATGACAACGACAATGCTTGTAAGGTCTTACTCCACCATCAACCCTGCCTCTGCTCAGCATCCACACCTCCCGATCCTGACCTATCAGCATCCACACCTCCCGATCCTGACCTATCAGCATCCACACACCGCCCGATCCTGACCTAGCAGCATCCAGACCTCCCGATCCTGACCTAGCAGTGGGAGTTTTGGGCCCCCCTCGCTGACTCTCAATTAACCGAAGCTTCACCCGTGACCCCCGTCCCGCCACAGCAGCCTGTCCCGTCCCGACGCCGGCCCGGCGGTAACCAGGCGCTGACAGGGTCAGTCGCCACCGACTTTTTAGGCACAGCGGGGGGAAAGGCGGGGCGGGTGCGGGGGGGGGGGGGGTGGGGTGTCGACGCGCCTCCCAGGCGCCCGAATTCCGCCACCGCGACTCTTGGGCGATCGTCTAACCCGGCGGCGATTAAGCTGCGGGAGGAGCTGGTTTTGGCCGGAGCGCAGACAGAGCTCCCGCCAGCGGCAGCCTCCGTGATAAACACACCGAGCTCGCCCCCCGACAGCGAGCGCGCGCTCAATCTCTCAGCGCCGGACGAACTTCGGCCAGGAAGTGACCTCATCCACGCATCGTTAGTCGGGTCACATGCTCGCGCGGTATAATTCGGGGGTGCCTGACCACATACCGCCAGAGAAAAGGAACAGACAAATAAACAGATCAAGTGAAGTTAACTAACAGTGGAGGACATTCTACATTTTCTGGCTTTTGCTTCTTTTTGAGAAAAGCAAGCTCAGCAGTTAGTCTATAGGTACTCTGGCAGGAGTTGCACCACTGTGTCCAAGAGCATTTATATGCAATCTGTGATTTTAAATGCACTGAAGACAACCAGGCCAGCACAAACAGGATGTGATGTGTGTGTGTGTGTGTGTGTGTGTGTGTGTGTGTGTGTGTGTGTGTGTGTGTGTGACCGTGTGTGTGTGTGTGTAAGGGTGAGGGTGAGGGGTATTGTGGGTAACAGAGGGGATGTTGTGTTGCTCTGGCTCACCTCCTCTGTGCCCTCCAGCCAAGCGCCAAAGAAGAGAGCGTGGTGCCAACCACCACGGCAACAAAGGGTACCGCCCGTCAATTATCAACAAGAGAGCGAGGGCCAGCGGTGCCAACCACCGGGGCGTGCGGGGCGAGAGAGCACACAGGAAGCACAGGGGGGAGGGAGAGAGTGACAGAGAGACAGAGAGAGAGAGAGGGAGTGGGAGGGGGAGAGGGAGAGAGAGAGAGAGAGAGAGCTGGACCCGCGCTGGCCAAGTCCGATATGAAGAGGGAGAGGGGAATAATGGAGAGAGGAGAGGGCCACACATATGGAGAGAGGAGAGGGAAGCCAGGCCTGCCCGCCCCTACTCCAGAACAGCAAAACATCCTCTGAGCCCGGCTCTCCAACGGGCCCCATTCATCAGAGCACTGAAGAGCAGGGTACAGACAGCAGAGAGAGAGGGAGAGAGAGAGAGAGAGAGGAGGGAGAGAGAGAGAGAGAGAGAGAGAGAGAGAGAGGGAAGGAGGTATACAGCTGAAACGGAGGGATAAAGAGAGGAGGGAGACAGTGTAACCGTGGTAACGGGTTGTCAGTGATTAATTTCGGGGCCCAGCGCGTGCTTGGCGCGACGCGTGTGCGGCACACAGGGGGGCGGCGGAGGGGCTCGCTAGCACAACCTGTAACGGCACAGATCGGCCAGTACAGACAGTCTGTAGAGCGGCCAGTACAGACAGTCTGTAGAGAATCCAGTACAGACAGTCTGTAGAGCGGCCAGTACAGACAGTCTGTAGAGCGGCCAGTACAGACAGTCTGTAGAGCGGCCAGTACAGACAGTACAGACAGTCTGTACAACGGCCAGTACAGACAGTTTGTAGAGCGGCCAGTACAGGCAGTCTGCAGAGTGGCAGTACAGACAGTCTGTAGAGCGGCCAGTACAGACAGTCTGTAGAGCGGCCAGTACAGACAGTACAGACAGTCTGTACAACGGCCAGTACAGACAGTTTGTAGAGCGGCCAGTACAGGCAGTCTGCAGAGTGGCAGTACAGACAGTCTGTAGAGCGGCCAGTACAGACAGTCTGTAGAGCGGCCAGTACAGACAGTACAGACAGTCTGTACAACGGCCAGTACAGACAGTTTGTAGAGCGGCCAGTACAGGCAGTCTGCAGAGTGGCAGTACAGACAGTCTGTAGAGCGGCCAGTACAGACATCTGTAGAGTGGCCAGTACAGACAGTCTGTAGAGCGGCCAGTACAGACAGTCTGTACAACGACCAGTACAGACTGCTTCTATTTTATTTTGCATTAACTCACTGGAAATAATAATAAAAAAATATATATATTTAAATGTGAAGGATTCAAACAATATCCAGCTTTAACAACTGCCTCGAGGATGCTTCCTTCCCTCACACTTCTCTCTCTCTCCCTCCCTCCCTCCCTCCCATCTCTCCACCCCTCACTGGCACAAATTCAGCCTAATCCACCAGCTAAGCTACATCTCGGATGATTTCACAGTTGTCAGAGTGCGGAGTTCACCGTTTTGTCCCCCCCCCCCCCCAAGTGTTAAGCAGAGAACGTGCCAATATGGCGCTCAGGGATGGTTTCTACTGAAGGAATGCGGGTGGCTCCGGTCCAAAGCAAAAGGGAAGAAAAAAAACATGAGTCTCGAACGTGAATGACTTTGATTAAGAGTGGGTGTTTATACGCCTAACAATGGCTAAGTCTGCAGCGCTGCTCTGTCTGGGCAGACACCCACCAGGCTGCTGGATCTCTCCCCTGCAGACTCACTGCAGAGCTCTGGGTACTTCCCACGACATCAGAGCCATCAGTAACACACTGACAGGAGCAACTCAGAGACACACGCTAACACAACACACACACACACACACACACATATGCACACACGCTAACACACACACACACATATGCATATGCACACACACACACAGCTCTACCGGTCAGGGGTGATGTCTGCACCTGTCTGCAGCCAGTCACAGTGCTAGTGTCTATAGCACTTTGGAAAGCTGCCATCTTGCTCCTCATGCCCCCCTGCCCTCTAAATAATACCCATGAACCCCCAGCATTACTCCCTGTCTAATCAACCCCCCTGCCCCACCCCAGTGCCTCTTCTCACTGGGAACTGGGGGGGGGGGATGGTGACAGCTTCAACCTCAGACCCCATCCCCACCCCCCCCCCCCTCCCCCCCAACATGACAGACAGAAAACAAATGGCAGGGCAGCCCTCACCACA
>CM045894.1:38248070-38273070 GCA_025169545.1 Anguilla japonica
CTCCTTCGCTCGTTTCGCCGTTGTTTTAAAGTGCTCTGCATTAACTGGGCTCCCTGAAGAGCAGTTAAGATGAAAAACAGCGCCTTTCCTGCTCTCCCTCTCTCTCTCCCCTCTCTCTCCCCCTCTCTCCCTCTCTCTGTCTCTCTCACATGCTCACAACCCCCCCCCCCCCCCCCCCCCCCGCCCCCCAAAACACAGATTACACAAAATTACCCTAATGGTACGCTGCGATTCTGAACTGAACTCTATTGTTATCTCGCCCATTCCATCCATGCATTCTCATCTTCACAGACATCTCACACTGCCATTTACCCCCCCCCCTCCCCATCTCACCCCCCCCCCCCCCACACACACAAAAAAAAAATCCCATCAGAAACTCCAGACCTTGGGAGATCGTATCAGTCCCACTTTGTGTTCCTGAGCGTCGCCTAGCGCAGGCATGAGCATTGGGGAGAGCACGTGGGGGGGGGGTGGGGGGAGGGGGAGGGGGGGGACCCCACCCCCACCTGCAGTCCCGGGGGGGGGGTGGTGCGGTGAACCTTCTGGGCAGACTAGAGAATTATTACACCCCCATCCAGCCCCCTTGCAAAAAAATAAATAAATAAATAAATATGGAGAAACCCCATCCCTGTCTCCATCACAGCACTCATTGGGGACTATGTGGAGCCTAATACTGTATGCTGGGTGGGGGGGGGGGCAGGGGAGGGAGACGGGGGGGGTTTACTTCTGACCTGTGGCCCTGCAGCACTATGGAGCCAGCGGATGCCTGAGGGACACATCTCTCCACAGGACAAAAAAAAATAAGGGGGGGGGGGGGGGGGGGGGGGTCAGGGTGATTTGGAATACAGAAGCAGACTGGGAGGGGGTTCAAAGAGACTGATTTAGGAGCTGGGAGGGAGGGGTTTTTTTTGCTTTTGTGTTTCTGTGTGCGTACATGGACGCTTCTTCCAGCGTTGCAATTACCTGCATGCCAAGCCTTTCAATTAGCAGCACTGGCAGAGGAGAGCAGCCGCGACGAAAACCAGAAGCAAAAGAGAACAAAACGGTCCTGCCGGACCCGAGAGGAGACAGCGAGAGGAGAGGAGGGGGGGCGCCCGCTCCTTATTTAAAAAATAAATATATAACGTCGCTCCCCGCAGTTCTAATGAGTTTCGTACCTACTAAATTAACGCCATTCATCTCTTTCCGGACGGTCTGCGCATAGAGGGAGACACACACAAAAACACGGGGAGCGGCAAAAAGGAAAAACATGGGCCTCCAATTAGGGGTCTCTTCCTTTCACACCCCCCTGAGCTGCACACGTTTTCTCCTATCCGCGCCCCCCCCCGAAACATCCCTCGCCACATAAATCACGCCGGGCCGCGTCGCGCAGGGAACACGCCAAAGGGCACGGTCTCCCCGAAACGCGGCGGAGAGAGAGAACAATGCTTCCCCCAAAAACGCCACTCCCGGTCCCACCTTCCGCACTCCGGCCGATTCAGCAGTTCTGACTCTGGCCGCTGGTCTCCAGGAAGTGCCTTCTGAGGAGGAGGGACCGAGGACGACGGCGTCTGAACCGTCAAACGACCGTCTCGCCCGTCAGCGTGCTGACTGAACGGCATTCTGGGAAATCAGCTCGTAGCATTATAGCTAAGTACCATTTTTCCCCCCATATAGTCTAGGAGGGCTATAAATGTGTCGCGTGTGCGCTGGTTGTTTTCTATTATCCGAAGGCTTTTTTTCCCCTCCTCCTAATCTCCTCTCCTCGCTGGTCCACCAAAAGTTCCCCAGCGCTGCCCGAGGGTTCGCTTTGCAGAGGCATTCCTGACGCAGTGGAAAGAAATGCGTGTCCCGGTCTGGAGAGGTGTAGCCGAATTACAACCGCGCCAGTCCTGGAAGATTCACAGGGGCGGCAGAGCCGGTGGCCAACGCACACACGGCGCGGGCCAAAAGCTTTCCGTCAGCCTCGCTTACACCGGATTCTACGCAAGAGCCGTTTTCCAGATCTGACATCCTTCAGCCTCTATGCAGTCCCTTTGTGCACTCAAAGCTCCTAGAGTTTCCAACAGAACTACTATGCGTATGTTTCTTTGGGGGATGGGGATATGCACGGGGGGGGGGGGGGGGGGGGTACGCTGGGGGGGCTCATTCTGAGAACTGTATGGTATTTGAGAAGGCATATTTCGCCATATTTCATGCTGCACGTTTTGGGTTCGTGAATGGTGTCCAAAGCACAAGCTGTATTGCTAGATTAAACGAGTGCCAAGACAAATAAGCAAAACTGGCAGCTTTCAGCAAAAAAAAAAAAAAAAAAGGAAATGAATCCAAAGTATTCTTTGTGCTTCTTTGTGCTCATATGTATTTTTGTCCTCGCAGCCTGAATCCAATTGAGTCGCCTCACTTCGAACAAAGCCCCCCACACACAGCGGAAGGGAACTGAAGTGGACAGCGCCTACCCCGGTATCATCGGGGACAGCATTAGCCCACCCCCTGTTTTGCCCATTCCAGATCCCCCCCAAACCCCCCCCCCCCCCCCCCCCCCCCCAAATCCGCTAAGGGCCGAGGCCCCCTCACAGTGCGACCTACCTTCAGAATGCTAATCCGGCTACGACCGCGCGAGGTGGAGACAGCCATGAAATAAATAAATAAATAAGTAAGTAAGGGCGATGGCAGGCATCGAGGCGTTGGGCCACTTTCCCGTTTCAATCAACCACCGGGGACAGAAAGCAGGCCCCTGCCACGGGGGGTCAAAGGTCGCCAAAGCTTCAATTAGGGAGCCCCGCGTGAAACAGCAAGTGATTATTTTGAAGCCTTTAACGTCCCCCCCCCCCCTGCCCCGCTGACAAGGGAGACTGGGGCTCAAAAAAAAAAAAAAAAAAGCGGTTCTTTTTTTTTTTTTTTCCCCCCTCCTCGGCGCTGATGTCAAAATGTATAAACTTTATAAACAAGGACAAGAGAGGTTAAAAGGTGCGTGGGGGGGGGGGGGGGGAGGGGGTCACGGGAGGGTCTGACGGATCGAGGACCCCCAACTCCACTGGTGACGGACGCGTGTAGGCCCCCCCGAAACCTCGCTGGCTGAAGAGCCGCAGTGTTTCACGAGTGACGCACTTCTTCACCGAAAAACAAACGTGGCTCAGAGAGCCCAACATTAACAATAGCAACAACAAAAAGGGGAATACATACACGCAAAACATCAAACACCCGAATAGTCCTCTGTTTAACCCCTCTGGCTTCTCCACCTTAACGGAAAGAACGCAACCGCTGACATTAAACACCGTGGGCAGCGGTACAAGATGGCGGAATGAAAGGTTATCGCCAGAAACGGCTCGCTCTTTTCTCTTTGTTCTCCTGGTGAAAATTCCGGTATTTCCAGAAACGTCTCAATTGGAGGGAGGCTCCGAGCCGCAAAGGTACGGGCGTGGCCTCCCCCCCCCCCCCCCCCCCCCCACACACACAAGGGCACTTCAGAGACCTCGTGCTTCGCCTTGTTTTTTTTTTTTTTTTTTTTTCCGGGGGCCCCATTACAGGAACAGAAACGCAGTCGTTTCATTACCTTAAGCGCCATTAGCGTCACTTGAAAAATCCCGCGTGCCGTTTCTCTAAAAAGCTAACGGTATGCGCATAAATAACTGTCAGCGCTGTCGAGGGGATCGTGTTGGACGGGTTTGACATAATCTGCGCGTTTTTTCTTCTTCCACTTTTTTTTAAATTTCGAGCTGCAGAGCGCAGAGTCCCTCTGAATTCCTCGGTAATTGAAGCGTCTGGACGGAATGCGTTCGCTCGGACGAGGGCGAAAGGCGGCCCGCGATAACGCCGCTAAGCGTTTAATTAACTGCCCGTTTGATCGCGCGGGCGATTCGATTACGGCGATGACAGAACCGCTTTTAACGGCAGAGATCGGGGAGCCGATCGAGGCCCGCCTCCGACCGTGCCGCGAGGGGGCAATTTCACAGCGAAGTGCCTAAAACCCAGAAACATTTTCATCAGCCAGAACTTACAGCACAGCTCATTTATCTAACGTGGTGCTGACGCTTTTTTGGATCAAGAACCGAAGAAGTATTACCATTTGGGGGTTCTGGGGTTCAGACTTTTCTTCATGCTTCGACTGGCAAGACGAAAAGAACACGGGAGAAATAAAATATCAGTAAACGCAGCTCACGTTCATGATAAAAAAAATCTGGGGCTGTCTTTAGGTTCTGAAGCAAACGATAAAAGCAGGTACACAACTTCTCTCCAGGAGCACATGACCAAACCAGCATTTGGTGTGAATGCATAATGCAGTCTTCATTTGGGAGGAAACAACAGGGACCGCTGTGAAACATTATCACAGCTGTTCGATAATCCAACAAAAATTCTTATGTTGTGATGCCAATTCTCCGCATTTATGATTCTGTTGACGGACACAGATGATTCTGATAATGGAAGAGACGGTTGTGACAATGGACACAGATGATACAGATTATGGAGGCAGGTGACTAGACTAAGGCATCCATGTAACACTGACTTCTAGATGTGCACGATGCCTACTCTTATCTAACCCCACATCTGGAAGAACAAAACACATCCACTTGAGCGCAACATTAAGTGGGAAGGCCAAACCTCACGTGAAAAATCGCCTTTCTGATCGAAGTTGTCTTCCGTGTTTACGTTCGTGCCGGACTGCAGCTGGATGTCCTCGTGCGCCACAGCGCTGAGAGCTGGGAAACAATCCCTCTTCTGTTTCATTGGCAGTTTCGTACGTGAACATACACCTCTGTCTCTCGGTGGAGAAGGTCAGCGCGCTCTCTCCGCAAATCACACTGAAACTGTTGTATCTGATTACGAGCCGTTTTCTACCGTGTTGCTGAAGAGCAGAGACACCTGAAAAGAGGCCCAGAGCCAAAGCGAGTATTTGCCGTCAGTTGGAAACGAGCTCGATGATGAACTTGGGGGCTCTCCTCTTGCTGGAAGCTGGTCTCAGTTAAGCAGCCCCCCCCCCCATTTTTTTCTCCACATCCTGGCAGAGAGAGGTTGTCCTGGGGGGGGGGGAAGGGTGGGGCTCCTGACTCGCACGGAGGAGCGATCCGGTCCAGATCTGGACGATCGTGAGAAAACGGCAGTTGGCCCCGGCGTTCGCGAGCGAGCTCACGGAAAGAATCTCCGCTCGCCGTCAGACCAGTTTATCGTCGACGACGGGCCGACCCCTGCCGCCGTCAGGCGGTGTTGACTTTGGAAGGCCGACGCAAAACTCAAAACTCAACACTCGACACCCGGCATCAGCGCTGACCCCCACCCCCCCCCCCCCCCCCTCAACAACAAGACGGAGGGAGAAACGGCAGGGTGGGGGGTGGAGGGTGTCACGACAAAACCAAGGCGACAGCTACTAAACACAATACTCCATTAAAGGCTGTCGGTGTTTTTTTTTTTATGGGTTCGGCCCTGGAGGAGGTGAACTTTGCCCCCCCCCCCCCCCTCCCTGGAAACAGCGTGCCCACAAAGGAGGGCCTGTGTACTGTTTGGCCCAAATGGGGAAAGGGGGTGGGGGTAGGGGGGTGAGGGGGTGGCAGGTAACAGTGTCAATCCCCCTCTCCCACTGCAGTGGCAAACAGACAGTAATTCTTCAACTGCTGCCAGAGGGATTACCAAACAGGGCAAGGCAGGGCCTTATCTGAGCCCGCGGTGATAAATCAGGCAGTAAAATAAACCACTGCCCAAACAGGGCTCTGGGGGGGGGGGGGGGGACAATAGAGACGCAGCTCCACTGTTTGCTCTCCGGAGCTGCTGCTTGCTTCACGGCTCCCCGGCCGGCTTCGTTTGCGGTGGGGGGGAAGGGGGGGGGGGGGGCAGGTAACGGCTTCAGAGTGCATCGGAATGACATCCCCCCCCCCCACCCCCCCTCCACCTCAGACCATCCCCAGACACCGTGAAACACGAGGGGGGCTTGGGGCCGGCCCGGCCACGGGCTCCGGACCTCCGCGGACCATCCGGCCCCCCCGGCCCCCCCCAGCCCCCCCCCCCCCCCGCGCCCATTCACGGCCCCGAAACGAATCTCCGGGCGGCGGTTTGTTTGCCGGGCCGAAATAGAGCGTTACAACATCCGATTCCGCCCGACAAGTACAAACAAACACACCGGAGCTGAGAGGCGCTGGAGCTTGCCTTTCTGGGGAGGGGGGGGAGGGGGGGGGGGAGGGGAAGGGAGGGGGGGGGGGGGGGAGGGAGGGGAGAGAGAGAGCGTCTAATCTATAGCAGGTGAACACACAACGTCGAGCGGACGTTCTGCGCGGACGGACAGCCATATCGGACTGGAATCGGACCGGAATGAAAATATTAAATCCCCCTCGCTCTCACGGGCCTTCTCCACCAAGGCCTCGGCACTATTGCTGAGCGGGGGGCTATCCAGCACCGACCGAAATGACTACACCACCAAACAGTCATCCACACACACACAAAAAAAAAAAACACACTTACTAAAGCAAGCAGACATCTGTAATAACCTTAGTCTTGGAAGAGGAGGAGGAAGAGGAGGAGGAGGAGAATAAAAAAGAAAAGAAAAATCTCTTGAGAAACACAAAGCTGGCTTAAAGTGCCTGGGTCCGCGGGGGCAGAGAGAAGAAGAGACGGGAGAAATCAGCGCTGAGTGAAGGGCCTCTGGAATCTGGACACTCTAAGCTCTCCGCCGCAATCAGAACAGAATACACAGGGCAAAAATGACCACTTTAAATGGCCATACCTCCAACACACAGAGGGCTCTTTTGTAATATGAATTCTACCCGAGCCAAGGAATGTACAGTATCTCCAGTGAGAGGCTCCGGGTTTGTTGTCAGGACGATAACACTGGACAGATTTCTCCCCTCTCTCTTCTGCTTTCTTTCCATCCTTTCCCTTCATTATCATGTCTTCCCCCCCCCCCCCCCTTTCTATTGATTCTTTTCCCTCAGTCTCGATCCCTGTCCATTTTCCATGCAGGAGACCCCGAACGAGCGGCTTTCAGGCGAAATGGAGAAGGAGGAGAGGGAAAAGGGATTTACTCAAGAACTGCAATTTGAGGGGGGAAAATAAAATAGAGAAACAACAGAACGCATCATTATAAATCATGTACCTGGTCGGGTTTAAAGCACACTTGGATGTTCCCAGCAGAGCTGCCGTGATTAAAAGATGTTTTTGAGAAATAAACCAATAGACCGTTCCCCCATGAGTTAAAAATGCATTAAAGACTCGCAAACCCAAGGCCAAGATAGTATGTTTATCCAAAGAATGATTTCATCTACAGGGAAACAAACAAAAAATAATTCAACATACCAACGGGCCAAAACTGATATTCATTTTTTCTAAGCGCGATTAATAATATAACTTCAGGCAGGACGGGGGATTGGGGCACTGTAGTCTCTCTCCATTAGGATTGCACCAAATGCTTATGATTAAATGGGGGGGGGGGGGGGGGGGGCACGAACAGACTTGGTCTCGCCCCTCATCGCACTCTGACAGCGCAAGAGGCGTTCAGAATAACAAGAGCACCGGTGCATTCTGGGATAGCCGCTATTTAGCAAAGCGGACTCTGCTGCATTTCGGTCAGCGCTCACGCAGCTGGCAAATTATAAAACAAGTAAGAAAAAAAAAAGTTCTTATCCTCCAGGAAAGAAGGGAAAAGGTGCCCTCAGCCCGCGTCCTATGACTGGGGGTATGTACCAGCCTGGGGGCCGTACCAAACCCAGAGCGGCTTTTCTTATTCCAGAAAAATGGAGACATCTTCGCTGAGAGAGCAGAGGAGAGAGAGAGAGAGAGAGAGAGAGAGAGAGAGAGAGAGAGAGAGAGAGAGAGAGAGAGGAGAGAGAGAGGGAGAGGGAGAGGGAGACAGACTCGATATCGACCCCTTTCTGCCCTTATTTCCCCTTGATCAGTTTTTCCACTTCCCAGAAGTGCCTCCCTTTCTCTCTTTTAGCCAGCAATCTAACCCTCTCAAAACGGTGACATAAAATGAAAGGAGATAATCAATCTGTCCATCCCGGGCTTGTGGGCGCGTAATAAGCACTTAATGAGGCCCCCGGACTCGTCAGGCAAATCCGTCAGCGTCTCGTCTGATGCAAATCAGATCTCTTTGAACAATGCCAATAAGTTCGTCTCTTAAAAAAAAAAAAAAAATGAAAAGAAAAATTAAGAAGTGAAACGAAGAGCCAGAAAGAAAAAAAAAAAACACGAGGAGTGAATCAAAATGGACGCCTTGAAGACGCTCTTGTCATACAGTATTTTCTCCTATTATAATAACGGGGCTTGTCGAAAACAACGCCCCCTTTTCATCACCAGTTATTGTTGAGAACAGCCCTTCATGTCCCAGTGAACTGAAAGGTGGTGCAGGACTGGGGGTGGGGGTGGGGGGGAGTGGGGGTTGGGGTGAGAGGAGGGGGGGCGGGCGCACACATGCTACTCCCCGCCAATCAGGGGTGACTGATTTACCCCGAGCAAGGCACACATTAGTTAATTAAGGGGGCTTTTACCCCTTAATGAGCGCCTGGTGAAATGAGCAGAGGAGGCAGGGGGACCGGCGGGCGCCATGTGGGGCGGCTTCAGCGGGACCCGAAATTATAACAGATATTAATAGTGCCTCCAACGGACTGTGGCACAGCGTAATGACTGCGCCTGAAAGAGAGACTCGCGGGTCATCTAAGGGTCTACTGGAGCCGTGCGTTACGAGATCAGCAGAGCGTTTAGACCGCCCTCTCGCCCATGAGCACGGTGCTTAGAGGCTTTATTAAGCCAAACCCAAGTCACTTAAACACCGAAATGGACGTACTCGCCGGAGAAAGAACGTTTTCAACCGAAGCGAGCAGTTACGATTTCTGTGACACGACCAGTCTCCCAAATGAAATTCAAGTTTGGATTCCAGTTTCCATTCTCCCTTTGATCTTGTCGTCAGTACGCACTGCAAATGGTCACACACAGCCTGAGGTGGCTTAGGGGGTGTGGTCACCTTAAGGAGGAGTGCCATGTACCCACTATACAGACCCCCCCCCCCCCCGCCCAAAATCCATTTGAACAGCAAAGCCGCTCGATGCCAACCTTCGTCTGCTAGCCTGCTTCACTGGATGCCTGTGGAAATGCGGGCACGGCAACGGCAAACAAACAATGAGAGAGATTGCGCCAAAAACCCAAACCCAAACCCAAACCCGAAAACCCAAGAGCCACAGTTATACTGACGGACAGCAGAAGCGCTGTATAATCTTACCTCCAATAACAGCGCCTCTACCCGCCAACAGTCCTGTTTCGGCTTGGCGCAAACAAAAGACAGGGGCCCGCCGCACTGGGACGGGGGGGGGGGGGGGGCAGGCCCGTTTGGGGGAGAACTACAGAGACCCCATCCACACACTGGTGCGTGTCTCCCTGCGCCACACGCAGCCCAGAGACGTCAGCCGACCGAGGACAAACATGCTAACGCTAACACTAGCACATGAATATGAGTAATGATCTGAGGGACCGCAGCGCAGTCGCTGGTTTCCCCGGGGAACGGCCGTTTCCCCCGTGGCGGACGATTTCTCCCCGTCATCCTCACCCAAATTCTAGCCCAAAAGCCGTTCCCCCTTTTCGAGAATAAGCACCATGCGAAAATGTTTACGGCTTGTGGTAAACACGGAGCCTACGGAAAAAAGCCAAAGTTTAGACTGCATTTCCCAGCGTGCAGCACCGTAATTCCAGCCTCCAACTTCACCGCTGTCACCGTCTGACAAACACGACTGGCCTGGCACTGGAAAGGGCTGAAACGGCGCATGACTTCATCACAAACGCAACGTTCTGAGGAAAAAATGCAGGCTTTTGGTAAACATTTGGAGAGGCAGCTGATAGGGTCATGTGCACCAAAAGCACAAGCTGATTGGTCAGTCAGCTCAGTAAGCACTGAGGATCAAACGCACTACGGCAGCTGATGTTCAGCACATCACACACATACACACACACACAGACACACACACACACGCACGCACGCACGCACACGTGCACACACACACATGCACACACACGCACGCACGCACGCACACACACGCACACGTGCACACACACACACACACATAGGTGCACACACACACACACACGTGCACAGACACACACACGCACGCACACACACACACACACACACACACGTACACACACACGTACACAAAGGAGCACATAGCACACCAGTAAGATATGCCAGCTGTCTGCATTTTCAGGGGAACAGATTACCACCTGTCCCCTTATCTCCTCCACAGAGAATGTTCGGCTACCCGCTCCTGTCCCTCTCCCACAGTATCTCTCTCGCATTCTCTCTCTCTCTCTCTCTCTCTCTGCCTCCATCACTTATCTCCGAGCCCCCTCGCTCGCTCGCTCGCTCGCTCGCTCGCTCGCTCGCCCGAGCCTCAGACTGCCTGCCTGCGCTTTTCATCTAGATTGCCGCCGATGAAGGCCCAGTAATTCAGTCCAGGCCTCCGTGCTCAAACACGCAGAAGCCATTTTAATTATTTTTAGCGGGAGCCCCAACGGAGCGGGTCGGGGTCATCTCCGGGCGAGGCCGCGCGGAGGGGACCGGGGGGGGGGGGGGGGGGGGGGGGTAGGGGGGAGCGAGCCTGAGATAAAGCCACATTCCCCTAGAGCCAGATGCCAGTATCAGAGCCCATCAGGACAGCGGGCTCGGGAGGTAGGCTGGGGGCGGGGGGGGCGGGGGGGCGCGGGGGGGCAGGGGGGGGGGGGGGGGGGGTCAAGTTAAATCAAGTTCACTCTTGCGTTTCTTTCTCAATTTAAGACAATTCATAACCACTTTTCCTCATTCCTCTCTCCTTCCATCAACAGCTGATCCTCACTGGCCCAGCCGAGCATGCCAAGGGCAGCAGAGTGGGGAGACTGAGAGACCCCGCTCAGCCATGCACACCTGGAACCCCCCCCACCCCCCCCCCCCCCCCTCCACCTCCCCCCCCCCACCCCCCCCCCAACTCCCCCCCCACCTCCACCCCACCCCCCCCCCCCCCCACCCCCCCCCCCCATCCCTCCACCCCTGGGAATGTGGCAGGATTCTGACACTGCCACACAACCCTGATGCCTGCATGGGTAACACACTGCGTCCTGATGCCTGCTCTGACATATCAGGGACATTAGCCTGCCCCTCTGCCAGGGAGGACTGAGAGTAGGAGTCAAGTTTGTGCAGTGAGTAATGAGTAACGTTTTCCACTCATGTTACAGATGTGTAGCTTGTGTGTGTGTGCATGTGTGTGTGTGTGTGTATACAGGTATGTATGTGTGTGTGTGAGGGGGATTTAGGGGTGCACAGGGACCGCCCCCCCCCCCCGTCCCTTGTGCTGAAAGCTCTGCTAAATGCAGCATGCAGGGCTGAGGGCTGCAGGTCAGGTAAGTGCACGACGTGCGGTATCCAGGTAACGGGGGGGTGCAGCAGTGCGTGTGAGGCGGGAGAGAACGGCCTCGTTTGCCTCCGGAGCCAAACACCAGGGCAGACAACAGCGCATGACTGACGAGGTCAGCAGCTGTGTGAGGGCGAAGCACGCCTCAAACGTCCTGACCACTTTAACAGATGGGGGGGGGGGGGGGGGGGGCAGGCGGCGTGGAGGCCCACCGGTGCGCGAGCCGTCCGCTAACATTAGCCCCGAGGCTCCTCAGCGCTGACGACCAGCGCCAGGCAGGACCCACCGACCGACCAATCAGGGAGAGAGAAGAGCCTGTTCACACTGCCGTGTTGACGGGGGGGATGGGGGGGGACGACAGGAAGTCTTTGAAACCAGCAGGGTCACGGTTTACGCGTGCGGGGGGGAGTCCATCAAAAACACCCGCGTCGAAACGCATTTGCATGAGCGAGCGCGGGCGGCGACGGGCGGCGATGTGATTAAATTCCTACATCCCATCAAACGATGATTAACTCACTTTCCGCTCTCTCGCCGCCATCCCCGGGTGCCAGGCCTCACATCTCGGCGCCCCAATCAATAACCTATTATACCTCCGCACAGCGGGGTTAAATTAACTCACCGCACCCCCCCCCCCCCCCCCCCCCCCCCCCCACCCCCCACCCCCCCCCCCCCCCCGCCAAGTCGACGCTCTGCTAATCCCATTGGTCGATTCTGCTGGGGGAACGGGAGCTCGCAGGCTGGCGTGCCGCGCCGGGGGACGAGAGGGCCAATAGGGGGAGGGCGCGTCCCTGGGCGTCCACGCAGCTGAGGATGCTGGGATGGCGGGTCTTCCAGTACGCTCAGAGAGCAGCTGTTAGGGCAGGAATCCGCCAAGGCGAGCGATATCACAGGGCGGTTTTGAAAAGGGGGAACACATCACTCAACTCCCACAGCAACTTTCACAGCACGGATTTTAAGAACAGAAAAGTATACGGCCCCTGAAAAAGATTAAAAATACAGCACACCAGGAGAAGCCAGCGGAAGCTGAGAAAGTAGAGCAAAAGGCCAAAAAACAGATACATAAACAGAGACTTCTGGGACACAGGGAAACTAAGCTATTTAAAAAGAAATGTTGCCTCAGAGAAAACCCCCCAAAAAAATACTAAATCCAAAAAATGCTTCATCCAACTAGCTGTCTCCATTTCCACATAGAGTGTGTGTGTGTGTGTGTGTGTGCGTGGGGGTGCATAGTGTGCGTGTGTGTGTGTGTGTGTACATTTGTGTTCGTGTGTGGGTGTATGTGTGGGTACATACCTATGTGTGCGTGAGATATGGCAAAGATAAGAGGAGACACAGCTGGGAGAGGCCAGGGGCCTTCAGAAGGAGACAGGGGGAGACAGGGGGACACAGGGGGACACAGGGGGACACAGGGGGACACAGGGGGACACAGGAGGACACAGGAGGACACAGGAGGACACAGGAGGACACGGGGACGGGGGCGAGGGCTCTCCCCTGTCCGTCAGAACTGAGGTAATTTGTTAAATGGAGCTGAGACTGGATGACAGCAGCTGAAAGTGAGCCGGCCCCCTGCGACCTCCCCCCCCCCCCCCCCCCCCCCCCACCTGGAGACTGATTACCGGCAGAACCGAGAGCAAAAGGGGGGGGGGGGGGGGGGGGGGGGGGTAGAGTAGGATCGCATTCTGAGTCGCACCCCTGACACACTGACACCAAACATGCCAGGCACCACACAATCGCAACCCTCTCTAATTCCTTACCCAGATGCACACTATTAGATTTCTTTCAGGGAAGATTTTTTTTTTACCCCCCCCCCCCCCCCCCCCCTTAATACCTTCTTCTTTCTCTCCATAACTACACCCATCCATCCACCGTCTGTCTTTCCTCTGCCTTTTAGAATCTTTGTGCAGCGGCGGCTGGTTTCCGGAGGATTCTTTAGTTTCAGATGACCGCACCCTCCTCAGAGAGCCGGGCTCTGACAGAGACAGAGTCGGGGGGGGGGGGGGAACGAGCAAACAAGCCTCCGCTGCCGATCCCGCCCTCGCTAGGGAAGCCAATTACCCGGCTTTATCAGCTTAAGCTCCTGTTTCATTAATGCTGCTGCATTGTGTTTGTGTCCACACACCGGCGAAAGCTATCCCAGTCCACAGCACAACACTTAGCGTACAAAGACAGGCTAGCAATCCCCCCCCCCCCCCTCTCTCTCTCTCAAGCACACACTGACACACTTAATTGGCACTGAGACGTTCTGCAAGTGCTCTTATCCAGAATGGCAAACACGTTAAAAAAAAAAAAAAAAAATCATTTATATAGCTGGATATTTTACTGAAGTACAAGAGGATAAGCACCTAACTTTCATGTGTTTTTCATGAAAAAATGTATTTATTTGCACCACAACAGGAACGTGAAGTCAAAAAAACGAACATGCAGTCACAGCAATAGCGTGATGAGGCCCGAATTCTGCAAATATATTCTAGTTTGGTCCATCTGCTTTTAAAATTCCCAGTTAAATGCTTGCACGGCAGTAGTAAAACTAAAAGCCTAAAAAGCCCACAGAAAAATAAAGTCCACAAAGTATACAGTAGTTTCCGGAAGTTTCTTTAAAATTAGCACCTTGTGTTAGAGGCTGTATTCATGCATGGAAATAATTATCAGATGAAAGAGACACGCTGTATGAATTAAACCTAAATCTTTTTTAGTACGGTGCGAGTGACTGCGCGAAACTCGGCCTACGTTAAAGTACCTCGACTTCTTTCCCCCACAGCCAGAACAAATCCTCCAAAGGACACAATGATCTAATTACTGTTTATTAACTCCGCACATCGGGAACCAATGTGCCCCTTTTTCCTCTCCGCATGGCTTAGGTCATCTTCTCAAATGACTTCCAACGTGTTCCGAGGACCAGAAGTACACATCGTGTCCAAAATGGAAAAGCAAAAAGAAAAATATCGATACCACATGAGTTGTGGATTTCATTTGCTCAGACCGAAACGCACACCAGTCTGATCCATCCTTCGCCAGCTTGCAGGCCCCGTTTGAAAAGAAAAATCGTTATGACGTGAACTTAAAGTGGTTCCACCACCCTTTAGCACGATTTGCACAGCTCTCACCGTTTTGTCATGTTACCATAAAGTTAAATGTTCACTCTTCACTGAGTACATCTCTTCAGACTTTTAAGAAAACACAGTTTTTACCTTACTTTAAATCTGGCAACAAAACTACAACCCTCCACGGCTTGCAGGATTTGCAGTGCAAAACACACAGACTCGCGTACCCTTTTCCCTCTTCAAACAGAGCCGCTCCATCCACGCTAATCTTGCTGCGCAGGACTCCCCAGCCTAGACAGACGGCTAAGAGTCAGGCTAGCGTGGGGCCCGAGGTGGTCAGAGAGGTGTGAACAGCACGTTATCCTGGACACATATTAGCCCATATCAGCTCCATATCAGCACTTAAGAGCCTTGAGAGCAAAGAAACGAAGTGATGTAAAACTGCGCAGGCAGAAAGATCGACTCGCTAACGACGTCGAAGGGGGAAAGGTTTATCTGGGCCCTGAGCAAAGGCCATCTGAGGTCTGGCTGTGATACGGGCACCTGTGCTCACAAGCAGGCTCAGAGGAGCTAGCCGCTAAATGGAGGCCCTGCAACATTACCCTTCGACCACACGTATCTGCAGCTAAAGCGCCGCAATCCCTCCCTGGTCTTAGCACGTCGTTCAGAGCATTAAAACAGCGGCCATTTTTAACACGAGAACAGCGCGGTGACAATGGAGATCGTTTCCTCTGACGCCGGTTCTATTTCCAGCGCTTCTAAAATTAAAAAGGAACCGGGTTCCCACTGTCCCCGTCCCGTCCCGTCCCGTCCCGTCCCTGGGGGGGGGGGGGGGGGGCTGGATTCTCTCCCTCAATTAGCACCTCGCGGTAATTGGGTTAGCGGGGCTGACGCAGCGATCGCTCAAGGACAATGGGACTCCCGCGTCGAGCTGGCATGCGCACGGACGCAGCCCCAGCCCCAGCCCCGGCTGTCCCGGCTGCCCTGGCTGCCCTGGCTGCCCCAGCCCTAGCTGCCCTGGCTGCCCGGCTGCCCTGGCTGCCCCAGCCCTAGCCCCGGCTGCCCCCTGGCTGCCCCAGCCCCAGCCCCGGCTGCCCTGGCTGCCCCAGCTGCCCTGGCTGCCCTAGCTGCCCCAGCCCCAGCCCCGGCTGCCCTGGCTGCCCCAGCTGCCCTGGCTGCCCTGGCTGCCCCTGCCGGACGAACGCGGACGGAGGAGCTGCAGTGTTCTGCGCTTTCTTTCCCTCTCTCCTCCTCCGTCTGGCGAGACCCAGATGTTTATCCCTGCGTATCCTCCTCCTCCTCCTCCTCCTCCTCCTGCTGCTTACCCTCGCCATCGCTTCCTGTCACGCTTCAGGGTCGGCAGTGTGCTACATCTGCGATAAACTTTCAGCAGCGCTGCCCCCCCCCCCCCCTCCCCCCCCCCCATCCCCCATCCCCCCCAGCATGTACAGCTCAGCAGTCCACCTCGGAAGATAGCTAGGTTAAGATAAGAGGCAATGCCTCTCCCTTTTCTTCTCTGTCTCTCGCTTGCTCTCTCTCTGCCTTTCTCCCTCTCTCTCTCTCTCTCTCTCTCCCTCCCTCCCTCCTCTCTCTCTCCCTCTCGCTCTCTCTCTCCTCCCTCCCTCTCTCTCTCGCTCTCTCGCTTCCTGCCCTGCTTCCTGATTGCTCTGTCCCTGACCGACAGCGCCGTGGAAACAGCCGTCGGCACGGGAACGGGAGCAGGAGACGTGGCGATCTGGCCCGGGGTCGCGCAGCGACGTCTCTCCCGCCAGCCGCTCGCGGTTTCATCCGCCGTTTCGCGCGGGCGGGAATCCCAATCAACCGCCGTCCCACCGCGAACCCCCCCCCCCCCCCCCCACCCCCCCCCCCCCCCGCCCCAACATTCCTCTGCACCCAGACACAAAGATGGGCCCCCTCAGAGGGACGGGCTTTGATCTTCAGAGGAAAAAAGAAAAATATCAAAAATACAAAAAAAGGCAGCAGATGCTGCTCCCAAACTCATCTGGATTTGTGAAATGTTTTGAACCTGCGCTAATTAGCTTTGAATGGTTTCCACCAGCTGTGAGCCGCGACAACCTGCCACTGATCCGAGCCGCTTCGATCTGGCCGAGAACAAACTCTGGAGGAAGTGCCGCCGCAGCAAAACCAAAAGTTAGGGGGTGAAAAAAAAAAAAAGAAAGAAAAAAAAAGTTTGCCTTCCGTGTTTTCCTCTTCAGACAAACGCTGCCCTAAATCCCCCCGCGCCCCTCCCCTCAGGTCCGAACGCTTTAATCCCCTCTTCTGTATGTCGATGTCTCGGGGCAGGGCCTCCGATCGAAGGCCCCGAGCGGGGGGATTATCCCGGGTTGGGATTACACCCGGCCCTCGCGCACCACACAGAAGTCCTCCAGTTTCGAGAGGGAGATTTACGCCAGAGGGGTGCGCTCATCGCCTCTGCTCGCCCGAATCAGGCCCTCGGACGAAGCCACACGCCTACATCGCGTGCGCTATATCACAGGGACGCTCCCCGCTATGGCGGGAAGCCTACGGAGAGAGGCGAGCAGCTCCCCCCGAAAACGAATCCTCTTCACCGCAGGCCTCGTCCGGGGATAAGACCCGGGGGCGAGCGAGAGCCCGGCGGGCCAGAGAGAGAGCGGCGCTCCTCCCGCCGTTTCACAGACGGATCGTCCCGTGTCCGTACGCGGATACCGTCGCCCCGGTGGAAGAGCGCACCAGGGAGGAGGCGGGACTTATCCACCGGCCCAAGCTGCCCGCTGTCCCCGTATCCCAGGAAACGGCTCATATACCACCACCCGGGCAATCAAAGCACAGCCGGTACGGTACTGTTTGCATCGGAGGCAGGACCCTGTGTGAATTAGCAGTACATCTCTTTTTATAACCTGTCTACAACCCACCGTTAAAGCTCAGAAGAGCACAAGGCAAAATGAGATGCACCTCGATGCTGTCCACAAACATAGGCTCCTCAACACTAAAGGAGTCACCTGAAAAGCTTAAGCTTTGGGAACTTTAACTTAACTTAACCATTGCTAATTTTTAAAATCATCAAAAATCATTCCAAACTCAATGAGACTGACTGCTGGACTATCTTCTGAATATGCAGATATCTCACTTGTACCCCTTACTAATCACTCATGTCCACCTACCTCCTTTTTTTTTTAAAAATCTCTTCCGCCTTTGTGCTCTATTTCTCTCCTTTATGCAACCAAACCACACACACACACACACACACACGTAAATGAACACACTAAAAGACACTAATACAAGTATACAATACATAAACGTACAGTCTACACACTGTCTCACATATCTCCCTCTCTTCCTCTCTTTCCCTGCCATTTCCCTTCCACACTCCTCCACTCTCCCTCTCTCTCACTCTCACACTCCTCCTCGCTCTCCCTCTCTCTCTCTCTCTCTCTCTCACTCTCACTCCTCCTCACTCTCTCTCTCTCACTCTCACACTCCTCCTCACTCTCCTCTCCCTCTCTCTCTTAACTCCTTCCCTTCCTCAGTGGGAACAGGAGGCCCAAACACAAAGGCTAAGAGGCAGAGCTGTGTTCTCGGGGCTGGGGGGGCATGTGAGTGACTCGGCTGGCCTCAGACTCTGTCAGAAGCAGGTCAGGCCCGGCATGATTGATCGTGCAAGCGGCCCGGCCCTCCGACCTTTCGGCTAAAGGCGCCCCTTCAGGGAGGGGGCGAGGGGTCCCAAATGGCCCTCTGCCCACCGGGGGAATGGCGGGCTGTATATTTCACTCTAAATCCCCCCCCCCCCTTTTTTTTTTTTTTTTTTTGACACTTGTTACATGTTGCCCCATCCCAGCACTTTTTGGAAATTTGTATTTGTCCTAATACTGTAGTAGCTTATTCTTCTGCCTAGTTGGCTTTGCAGAGGTTAGGTCTGAATAGTGTTCACTGTGTGAACTAAACTGTGTTCTTGGCTAGAAATAGCTGTACAAAATAAGTATTGTACCTTACTGAACCTGTGTTTAGCGGTTGTCTATGACCATGAAATGCACTTTTTGTACGTCGCTTTGGATAAAAGCGTCTGCGAAATAAATGTAATGTAATGTAATGTGGGCAGGGGGCCAGCGGGGCTGGGTGAGGGGGACTGGGGGGGATGATCCATATCCTGATAGCGTTACAGTGACGAGCGCATCGGTCCCTAAAACATCACGCGACTTTCTCTTCTGATCATCTCGTATCCTAACCCCCCCCCCCCCAACCACTAACCCCTCCCCCCTCTTTTCTCTGACCCCCCAATGAGCCAGCACCTGCCCCCTTTCCTCCCCCCTTTCTAATGTTGGGTGCCAGTGCCTTTGTGCCGTCTCTGCCTTCGACCAATGAGAACAAAGCGCACGGGGGTCATGGCGCTCAGATCCTCCCACCCCCCGTTGCCCGTCCCATGGTGACCATCTCTCACGCGTGGCTGCCCCAGAGTCTCGTAGCAGTAGCAGTGGGGGGGGGGGGGGGGGGCAGGGTGGGGGGGGGGGGGGGTATTGCTAATGGGGACCTAGCTCAAGCTCTGTGTCAGCCATAATACTGTCTTGAAGTGGGTACACGATAATGAACTCGGCTACATTAGTAGCCAAATATGTGTTTTTTAAGGTATTGGAGCATGACGGCTAGATCTAGCCTGTGCTCAAAAACACTGTTACAGCTCAGTGAAAAGCAGAGTCTATTCCCTGCACACACAGAAGAAAGTCTAACACTTAGAAATGTTATTTCCACCACAGCGGACGGCAAATCGATGTGCCCCCGAAACCAACTAATTAAACACATTTAATTAAATCAGCTCGATTGATTCCCAGTGATGCCCCTTGACAGTGTTGAGAAGACCACACGTACTGTAGAAGAACTACTGTGCCTAGTAGCGACCCACACACATGCACGCACACACGCATGTATGCAAGCACGCACACACAAACAGACACGCGTGCGCGCACACACACACATGCAGGCTAACACTCAGTCAAGAGGGATGATTTTAACAGGAAGTGCTGTGAAGCTCGGCCACAGTGACTATTGACAGGCGCTAATAGGATCCCTCTCAATGCAGAAATACAGTTTCCACATCCCGCCTGTCAGATCTGTAGACTGCACTGTCGAGTTCCTCTTCCCCCGTTTCCTCCAATTGATTTCTGTCTGAACTGAAATGCAGATATAAACAGATGAATTAAACCTAAATTGAAGTGGGGTCAGCTCAAAAAAGAGCAAAGCTGTTTGTTAAAAATGTGTGTGTGTGTGTGTGTGTATGTATATATATATATATATGCAAAAGTATTGGGGGGTTTTGGAAATAAACCAATCAATGTGAGGTTAAAGTGCAGACTGTCAGCTTTAATGTGAGGGTATTTATATCCACATCAGGCGATCTGTGTAGGAATGACAGGCCTTTTTGTACATGAACTCCGCCATCTTAGGGGGAGGCACACACAAGAGGGGGTCACAGGGCAGGGTGCGCAGAGCTGGTGTTTACAGGGATCTTTCCTTCTGGCAGGTAATGAGACCTCAGCCCACCGTTTCCAGGGCAATTTCGGGATTAGGGGGAGGCCTCGCCGGTGCAGGCCTGGGACTGTGGAGCCACCCGAGTAATAATTACAGATCACAGCTCGGGTTCCCCAGCCAGGGCTAATGTTACGCAGCAGCGCTAAACCGCGGTGCTGATGATCGGGTTTGGGCCGGTAATGAGGATCACCGTCCGTAACAGCACAAGTCATTGTTCACCATTCAAAACGGACTGAAAGCTAAAATATCTAAATGTAAAAAAAATTAAAAAAAAGAAACAGAACGTTGGTGGCTTTGACCGGTTTTTCTGAAGGAGGCCAGGCCAGGCCGGGACAGTAAAGGGTAAATGTGCTCCTCTCCCGTGACTCGAAGGAGTAACAGTTTTGACAGTTTGCTCAGAGGTTTCACGGACGCAAATAGCTTTCGCAGAGCCGCGACACTGCAACCACGGAACACTCCCAGGCGACGGGCCAAGGCATGCTGGGTAGTTTGCTTTCTTTCTCTCTCTCTCTCTCTCTCTCTCTCTCTCTCTCTCTTTCTCTCTCTCTCTCTCTCTCTCTCTCTCTCTCTCTCTCTCTCTCTCACTCTCTCTCTCTCTATCTCTCTCTATCTCTCACTCTCTATTCACTCTCGATTAGGCAAGGGGAAAAATAATCACATTACAAAAACGTAAGGAGAGGGAAAGGGAGAGGGAGGCAGGGCGCGTGCGGAATGAGGGTTCTCCTGGGAACCAGGGTCCTTCCCTTAGCAGAGGAAGACCACACAGAGGCCCGTGCAGAACTCCTCTCATAGTAAGTTAATGAAACGCAAATATTACAAAGAGCAAATCATTATTATCCTGGAAGAGCAGGGGGGACTAGCGTTGCAGATCAAAATACCCGTTTCACACAGGGTTCAGGGGGGCTCTGGCAGGGGTAGGGGGCGGGGGGGCGGACAAGCACTGGTGAAATTGACAGAAGGTTTTGGAAACAGGCTCCAAACGTGCGGAGACAGATGTAGTACTGGTGACTACCTCCCGGGACATATGAGGGTGTCCACTCAGCGAGGGGGGGGGGGATAACAAAACGTCAGTTGGTGCATGCCAACTGTCCCCCGATCTGCAGCTGACCCTCTGACGCTGCAGTCCCTTCTCTGTCACGCTCCACTTCCCTCAGAACCCCTGCCTCCCATCCCCACCCGAAAACACGCCCCATCCTAAAGATTAGATAAGATAAAACTTTATTGTGCTTTGTAATATAACTTTTAACACGGAAATCGAGCCAGCACAGCAGTTATTACACGAGTAGATAAGCAGCGCTTGCACAAATAGCTTTTCATCAAAAGGCAGATATTAAATTTCATACCTACCTCCACACTGAATTATTAGATAGACAGAATGCGCAATAATACTATTCCCATACACATAAACCAACACTGACAAAGACAAACAGCAACAGCAACATAAATACGTAAACACACACATAAACACAATCACATATATAGGCAACTTGCATATGTAGCCAACTCTGTTCTCCAACACTAAATGAAAGCTATTAAATCCTTTCAATTTATGGCCATAACCAGACTTTGTATTGTGAATAAGGCTAAATGCTAGATTTAGTTTTATTTCTTTATCTTCATTTATTTACACAACAATTACTATGGTTTTGGCAGCGGAAAAATACCAAAAAAACATTTAAAAATTTGCTGATGCATGCCCTAAACTCCAGGACTAATGGTGAGTGGAAGATCTGAACAGCTTCCCTGTGTCAGCAGCACCAGACAGACGACCGAAGATGTGAACGGATACACAGCGTCAAAAAATTCTTAAAAAATGAAATGGGAGTTATCTAGCATCGCAAGAGTATCATTCACTCAGGATATTTTCTCTTTTTTTTACCCCTACTCTGTTCATCGCTCAAATGCGATCCGGCTTTGATCCTTGTTTTTTCAGCTGCAGGAAAGTATTCTAGCTCAAGTTTTTTTTTTTTTTGGGGGGGGATGGAGGGGGTGGAGGGGGGTGTGGGGTGAGGGCTGAACCAAAGGGTGGAGAATGTCTATGGGCCTCACAGATGTAGCTAAGATACGACGCACAACATAAAAGTAGCCCGCAGACATTGGGATTCGACAACTGGGCCCAGACGAAGTGCGCCAAGATTTTCGATTTTCGCCGACGTTCTCGACACCTGTGCCTCAGCTTTCGCGCCATACCGCGCTCAAAGTTACCGTACGCAAACGAAAGCAGCAATCTCAGACCGCTGCCACACATCGCATCACAAGAGAACAAACTGGAATGGGGAAACAAACAAAAAAAAGCTACCATGGGTTTACAGAATAGAATAACGGAATAAAAATATTGGCCAAATGCGGGTTATTATAATGCGTTAACACCAAGCCGTGCCAGGCTGAAGGTCGAGGCTGTCGTGCCAGATTTTAGAATGTGCGGCTAAAGATAAGCCAACAAACCGGTCTACCTCTTCCAGCACGGTAAAAACAGAATTTGTTGAAACAAGGATTATGTTTACAGTCTCTTAAGTGCTAGCTAATCATAAAAAAACCAGCCCCTTACAACAACATTTCAGAAAGTGGTTATTTCTCTTTTAAAACTGAATTCCTGTGATAGCAAACAGAACAAGTATGGCTTGAGGGATAATCTCCTTCCAACATTTTCATTAAAAAAAACAACAAAAAAAAAACATTTTAAAGGTCTGTAGAAGGAACAGGGTTTTTTCTTATATTGGAATCTCTATTTTTAATGGCTTAACTGACAAAACACCAACTGGACCAGGATAGGAATGTAAAATCTGCAAATGTAATAAACAAATGAATCAATTTCCCATTATTTCAAATGCACAGCCAAGCAGTAATTAGTTTTAGCCAACCGGTTAAGTGTTCGGTACAGTAATCAATTCACAAAGAGCCACGCAAATGAACTTTAAAATGTTTAAATATAAAAGTTTTACTGGCACAATGCTATCCTCTTTTGCACCGATCCAGCCCCGGTCGCCCTGACAACATAATTATATGTAGAGAAGCTGGAGCACAGGGCGGCAAAACAGAGACGGAGGCCGACAGCTCACGACCGTGTCATTACAGCTCTGTTTGAACCCTGTACAGAATAAGCAGTGCAGGGCTGCGGCAAGGGAGGCTCTCTCTCTCTCTCTCTCTCTCTCTCTCTCTGTATCTCTCACTCTCTCACTCTCTCTCTCTCACTCTGACTCTCTTTTTCTCTCTCTCTCGCTCTATCTCTTCCTCTGTGTCTCTTTCTCTCTCTCACTCATTCTCACTCTCGCTCTCTCTCACTCACTCACTCGCTCGCTCGCTCTCTGTCTCATTCACTCTCTTTGTCTCTCTCCCTCTGTCTCTCTCTCTTTCTCTCTCTCTGTCTCTCTCTCCCTCCCTCTCCCTCTCCCTTTCCCTCTTGCTCTCAGGCCAGGGTCAGCCGCCAAATGGCTTGTTTTTCTACTCAGAAAACCCATCAGTCTGAAATAAACGCTGTATTTCATCCACAGGCATAAAGTATTTTTAGTGTTTCGATTTATAGAAAGTTCTAGCACATGCCAAACTCATGATGCTGTTTTTTTTTTTTTTTTTTTACTGCGTTTTAGTTTCTTTAGTCAAACTCACAAAAGACATGGGCTCAAACCCAGTGGTGTAACTGAAGAAATAACGGTTCTTGGCCACTTGGGAGCCCTTAGAGCCTGACTGAAACAGAAAAGCAAGGGAACCAACCAGCCGAGCTGTCATTTTCCCTGGGAACGAAGAGGATGTGACACCATTAGGAAAGTGCCTATTTAAGAGCTCCTGTGAAACACAACACAAGTTTTCCAACCTGAAGAGAGTCTGTTTAACTGGAATATGGCCTTTTGCCTAAGTCAGCCACGAAACCCCCCTTTTTTCCAAGATGCATTGCCCAAATATCCCATCTTAGTCTTATTAAATGCAAAGAGTAAAGTAGAAAATAATTATTGTCGCTGACTTTACTTCACTGGGAACCGTATGTCCATGTGCAGGTTGTTACATTTCTGATCCCCTCCCAAGACTTTTTTTATGACCACAAAAGCTAAAATTATTCCTTACTTAATCCAAAAAAAAGAACAAAAAAAACACAAGAAACAAAGCAGAGGACAGAACACCAAGCGGTGAACCATCAGACAGAGTTTCTTTTCTGTAAAAAAAAAAGAAAAAAGAAGAAAAAAAAGGCATCTCGATTAGATTACAGTAAGAGCCTTGGTGACAGCCCATGGATATCCGTGAAAAGAAGTTGATATCTGAGACCTTGTTTTTCCACTCTTCAAGAGTCTCCCCTCATACCTCCTCCCCCATTCACTCGTAACACCAAGACCGAAGAGGGACGGGACGCCTCCGAAATTAACTTCAAAAACGTAACTTCTCAATCCATATGAAGTGAAATTCGCCACCGATTGGTTAAGACAGCTGAGAGCGGAGAGCTAGTCACTCAAAGGGTTAAACAAACACACCGAGCCCGTCTCTCCCACTTTCTCTGACATTGTTTAAAAAGCTTTTTACCCGCAAACCTTCCAGCAGACTCACTGACCCTCACGATAATGGAATCTGCTCTCACCATCAAAGCAAGCGTGACATTAGGGGAATTCGGACCAAAAAAAAAGCTTGACCGCACAATCAAATAACTGGAATACCACACCACGAAAGGACGTGTGCGCACACACACACACGTACGTACACACACGCACACACAGCAATATTTACATATAAGCGTTCCTATCTGCACCAAACTAAAGCCAGTACCAGCTGTCGCTACAACAACAGAACGAAACGACCCCCTTTGCATTTCCTGACCACCAACAGAGTGTCCTTAATAAAAGCAGTAAGCAGTGCCATAAGGATCCAGGCCTTTCTCCAGCCGGCTCAGCCATACACACACACACACACATACACACACATAGACACTCACACACTCACACACACACACACACACCCTGCGCAGAGCCAGTGAGATTATCCGACCCAATAAGGACAAATAAGGAGGGGAGGGGGTGTGGGGGGTAGCTTTTCTTCCTGGTGACCAAGCAAAGCTTCACGACGTCCTGACAAAACCAAAATTTAAAAAAAAAAGGCCTTGCGGCCACAGCGCCACCTACTGGCTACTTCCAGCGACGCGTT
>CM045894.1:38278070-38360570 GCA_025169545.1 Anguilla japonica
GTGTGTGTGAGTATGTGTGTGTGCCTGCGTGTATGTATGTGCGCAAGTTTTGGAGTGTGTGTGTGTGCGTGTGTGTGCACGTTTGTGTGCATGTGTGTGTGTGTGCGTGCGTGCGTGCGTGTTTGTGTGTGTGCGTGCATGCGTGTGTGTATGTATGTGTGCATGTTTTTGAGTGTGTGTGTGTGCACGTTTGTGTGAGTATGTGTGTGTGCATGCGTGTGTGTATGTATATGTGCATGTTTTTGAGTGTGTGTGTGTGTGTGTGTGTGTGTGTGTATGCAAGGCTCTCCCCTGTCACAGGACCTGCAGAATGGCAGTGTGATGTGTGACAGATACCTGAGTGGAGCTAAGCCCTCATTCAGCAGGGGATCAGCCCTGGGGGGGTGGGCTCGGGTGAGCATGAGAACAGTCTGTGTGTGTATGTGTGTGTGTGTGTGTGGGGGGGTGTCTCATGACACTGAGCAGCCCACTAATCCCCCCGAACAGTGTAAATTCACACTCTCTCACACACTCATTCACACTGCCCCTTCTTACTTCAGCTCCATTACCCTCCTGTGTGTGTGTGTGTGTGTGTGTGTGTGTGCGCGCGCAAGTCTGTGTAGTGTGTGTGTGTGTGTGTGTGAAAGAGAAAGAAAGGGGTAAGAGAGACAGAGAGAGGGGGATTACAGCACTCTGCAGGAATCTCTCCCCTTCTCCTCTGCAGGTGTAGGCTCTTTATGAGAGTCACTGATCTCACCTGCCCCGTCTCACCTGGGCTCAGCGACACCCCTACCCCTACCCCCCCCCCCCCCCTACCCCCCCCACCCCCCCCCCCCCACCCCCACCAGGACACTGGCACACGCTGCCCGACACGGCCAATGAGGGAAGGCCGTAAATCTGCCATAAGAGAGAGAGAGAGAGAGAGAGAGCAGGTGGGCACGAGCAGGAGAGACGATAAAAATAAAAAATAAAAAAAGGGCTTCAGCGCAGCCAAGTTAAACAGCCTCCCCGGCATTAATAAAAAAAAAAAAAACAGACATGACATACCGCTCCAGCTGAAACCCATTTGCAGAGTTGTTTCAGAAGCCGTTCAGACTTTATGGTTCGATCCGTGTTCTGCCGAGCGGGGGCCTTGCTCGCTCCCGTTAAACGGTAGTTACTGGCAGAGATCCACGGACGGGTCTTAGCCGACTGCGAGGAGCGATAGATTTTTTCGGGCATCCTGCCACGACCGTCTACGGAGGATACCGTATTAATCCACGGGCTTGATTGATGTGTAAAAAAAACCCGGGCCCAAACAGCTGCGCTGTTTATGCTGCGAGTATCCTAATAACTTGCGCAGTGTTTGCAGATATCGCTTGAAATATGTACTCACAAGGCAATCTGTTCAGTTTTACAAGAAATGGATATACAACCATTTGCTAAAGTAAAGTGCCTACTAGCTGCGGAACTAGACTGATACAGATAAAAATTGTGATAAAGTCCTTCATAGCTTACTGCACTGCCATTATAGCTACACTATGCTAGCACCAAATCCCTGTACAGAATTTAATCACCTGTAAAACAGAGAGGAGGAAACCCATATACTGATATGAAGCAGACCGTGGAAAACATTTGCTTTAAATGTTTGTATGGTTGCACAAAAAAATTCTTAAAAGTGAAAGAGAAATAAAACAGAAAAACACCACAACAAGACTCTTCGTTGTGTGATGATGATGATGATGGCATTGTAGTCTCAGTCCTTTACCATGCAGGACTCCTAACACATGGACTTTGACAAAGCCTCAGACTGTAACGGTACTGGAAGTGTGTGTGTGTGCCTGTGTGTGTGTGTTCATCCCATCTGAAATTAAATTAGAATTCAAGGGATGAGATTTGACCCTTTGACTACACCGTAGAGACGCCACAGTGCTCCTCCTTTCATGGCCTCTGGGTGACATTAAACTCCACCGGGGGTTCAGAGATGCTCTGCTGGAATCTCATACTGGATCTTTGGTGGGGGGGGGGGGGGGTTATGCCTGATTTACCACACAAACAGGGAGCTACATAAATAAAGAAATGAGCAAGAAGGAGGAGAGGAGACAGCCTGCTCCCTCGCCTCTTTCCTTCCCTCCTCCTAT
This sequence comes from Anguilla japonica, assembly GCA_025169545.1. Taxonomy (NCBI): domain Eukaryota; kingdom Metazoa; phylum Chordata; class Actinopteri; order Anguilliformes; family Anguillidae; genus Anguilla; species Anguilla japonica. The sequence goes on from CM045894.1 coordinate 38,280,170, forward strand.
CCTCCTTTCCCCAATCTACCGCTCTCTCTCTCCTCTCTCCAGTCTGACCCCATCCACCGCTGCTGCAGCGGGGAGTTGGGAATTCTGCAGTAGAGATCGATCGATGGAAGCCTGGAGTCAGATTCCCAACCTCTCTCTCTCTGTCTCTCACACTCACACACACACACACACACACACACACACTACACACACACTCTGTTCGTTTCCTTCAGAAGAGCTTCCGAAAATGAGCCCACAGGAGGAGATGGGGCTGGTGGAGCTCACCAAGGACATCATTAAAAACAACGCCGGGCCTCTCCTGCTCATCCATCGTATCCAAGCAGCAAGAGGAGCCCCCACGGCAACAGACGGACAAGACCCACCCCCCCCCACCCCCCCCACGCAGCTGAGGCAGCCCAGAATCAGCCCGTGAGAGCGCGTCTTGCTTTTAATACCAGTCCAGTCTGGGTCAAACCAGGCACTGCTTTGCCCGAAACTCACAGCCACAGGGGACCCATTTTACAGCTCTCCTGGCTCAGGAGGTTTGGATTTAGCTGTTAATAGCTGCACACTGGTAAGCGCTTGGAACAGGCATTTTCTAAAAATGAAAAGGATTCATTTATAGTTCCGTCTCTCAGTCCGTGTTAACTGTGAGAGCGCACTGCGCAGTCCAGGCTGCCGAACACGGACAGGCTGCCGAAGACACACGTGAACCCCCCACGGGAGTGAGACGGCAGCCAGCGCACTAAAACCGCCAACTGTACGTGTCGATGGTCCCCAGCACCCTCCCTAGTTATTCCAAATATTTGCGTCTCACTGGAGTTTAAAATTCAGTACGACTGCGGAAGCAATCATTCAGTTGGACATGGCAAGCACACGCCCAGCCAAAGGTCCCCTGTCAGGCAGACGTACTCATAAAGGCAAACGTTGGGTTACCTGGGCAACGCTTCCTCACAGACGCCCGCCTTCTCGTCCCCGCAGGTGCCTTACAAGAAGCTCTCAGGATGAAATGTCTCCAAGAAAGACTGAGCCATCGAGCTGTCTGACCGCAACAGGGAGGATCGCTGCCCCCCCCCGCCCCCGTGGGGCTATGCGAATGTGGGATTGTGGGACTGTGGGAATGAGGGATTGGGACTGTGGGATTGTGGGATTGCGGGCGTGCGAACGACGTGGCGACAGGAAGTCACAGCGAGCCGAAGAGGAAACGCAGCACGCCTGAGCCAGAGCCGCGAGGGCCCCAGGAGGGCTAGCGCTCAGCTAGCGCCTACGAGCTCACGCCGTCACTTCCTGTGCGCTTAGATACCGCGTCATTAGCGCCTACGAGCTCACGCCGTCACTTCCTGCGCGCTTCGATACCGCGTCAGTTAGCGCCTACAAGCTCACGCAGTTACTTCCTGCGCGCTTAGATACCGTGTCAGTTAGCGCCTACGAGCTCACGCCTATGAGCTCACGCCGTCACTTCCTGCGCGCTTAGATACCGCGTCATTAGCGCCTACGAGCTCACGCCGTCACTTCCTGCGCGCTTAGATACCGTGTCAGTTAGTGCCTACGAGCTCACGCCGTCACTTCCTGTGCGCTTAGATACCCGCGTCATTAACACCCGGCTCCATCCTGTACAAGACGAGGAGGAAGACCGCGGGAGACCCCAGAAGAAGAACAAAATCAGACAGAGTGTCTCACTTAACAGACATCACCCTCCTTTCCCACGCAGCACCTGGCCAATCAAAAGAGGCCTGGCAAAAAAAGACGCTCAAAGTGAAAAAGCAGCATCCAATGAGACGGGAGACAGAAACCGTTGTCTCACCGACCGCCGTGTGGAGATTTACCTCATTTCCTGATGACCAGGAGAGGAGCAGAAACGCTCCACAGCAGTAATAAAACGCTCTTTGTGCTTCGGCATCACTCGTCTTCATCACCCTGCCTCAGACAAGCCACGCCCCTCTTCCAGGGTGCTCAGAAACACGCATCCGTCACCATTAGTGCCAGCAATAATCACTCAAACGCTCGCTAAACCACCGCTAAACAAGAACTGAGCAAACAGTGCTACTGCCAGGCCTGCCCTCAAGAGCGGGGGGGGGGGGGGGGTGAGAGAGAAAGAACAAAAAAAAATAAAAAACAGTAATTTACACGCTGATCAATATTCAGAGGCACCCTCCCGGTCTCAATGGTGTCATAGATTCAGCGCAAACGTGTCTGAGGCCCGTGGATCGATGCCGCGCTGAAGCGGGGAGGGTTGGGGGGGCATGGGGGGGGGGGGGGATGCCGTCGAAACTAGCGGGGGGGGGGGGCAGCCAGCCGCCGCTCCGCTCCACAGACGGCACGTCTGCCCTTCGCAATTAAAAACCCGTGTAGCCCCAAGGCAAAATCATACATATTAAACTTTTATTACAATTTACACTGAGCCGCATTAATCCACACAGAGAAGAGAGGGGGGGAAAGCGAGAGCAGACGAAAGGGCAAAGAAGAAACGAAGAAAGAAAGAAAGAAGGAAATAAAAAGAAGGAAAGACACCCAGCAGCTATTACGATTCGAGCTCCGCCGACTCCGTCGACATCAAACGTGAAAAAAAGCACCTCTCAACCGCCCGTCCCCGCAAAGCTGGGTTTTACTGGGAGGCGGAGCTGGAGACGGAGCGCTGGTGTGCCAGTCAAGCACTGCTGCGAGCTCATTGGCCCTGGCGAGGTGGGGGGGCAGAGGGGGGGAGGAGCCTGCCATCACAAGGGGCCAAGAAGAACCGCTCTAACCACCCTGTTTGCGATTGTCTGTTTCCGTGTTTTACATTTTCCGCCTGGTTCTGAGGTGACAGTGCGTGTGTGTGTGTGTGAGAGAGAGAGAGAGTGTGTGTGTGTGTGTGTGTGTGTGTGTGCGTATGCATGCCTGTCTGTGTCTGTGTCTTTTGTGTGTTTTAGTTGTTTAGCTGCTGGTTTTTGTAGATAAAGCAGCCTTCCACAGGGAGGGTGGGCGTTACTATGCCAATGGGTATTCTCCTCTTTCTCTCTCTCCCTCTCTTTCTGTCTCTCTCTCACACACACACACAAGACTGCAACCAGTAAGGTGTAGGTGAGTGTATCAGTGTGCTGATGAACAAATAGTGTCGGGCAGTTCGTAATACGAAAGTAAACTTGCGCATACCACCGGCCTATAGGACTCCTTTATTTCCATTCCGCTTTCGATCAGAAGATCTTCCCTGGTCCCCCCGGGAAAAACACCAGTAAGTGCCTCGTGCCCGCCTGCCATTCCAGAGAGCGTTCTTCAGCCACTTTCCCCATTTAGCCACCTTTCGCTGTCAAGAACAGCAATTAAGAGGACGAAACGCACCCGCTCCTGACTCCCAGGTAGAGCCCATCCAGAGCCATTAAGCGTCTCCCTGGCGCTAATAAAAGCAGCGACGCTATCGCAGGAATGCAAGGCCGCGCTAGCAGCATGTGGCTAGCAGCGTGTGGCTAGCAGCGTGTGGCTAGCAGCGCGCGGCTCAGCGCCTATCAGGGCAGATACAGCCCATTGTCTCTTCCACAATGGGATCCTGTGAGACAGCGACGGGGTCCCAGTGACAAACAGCCCCTCCCGCCCCCCCCCCCCCTGCCCCCCCCCGTGGGCCCCGCCCCTTCAAACGGCCGGCGGAGTCAGGAGGCCGTGACAGGTCCTCGTTCGGCGAGATAAGAGATACGGGCGGGGTCCGCCGCCATCTTTCACGCCGTTGATCTGAGATTATGGGAGCTGGGGAGGATTTACGGTCCCGATAAAGGCATGGGGGGCGAGGCACGGCGGGGGCGGGGGTGTGGGGTGGGGGGGGTGGTTGGGGGGGCGGGGGCGGCATGGGAGGGAGACAGGCCACTGGCGGTAACGTGCGTCGGAGTAAAGGGCCGCAGGGCACAGCGTGGGCTCACGGGCGTTTCCTGTGACATCACATCCTCCTCCAGTGCGTCGGCCGCCACACACGCTCAGCTGGGCTTGCAGAGGCCTGGTGGCCAGACTGGCGACCGTGCGCTTAACGGAGATGACCATCCCCCAAAAGAAGGGCGGCAGTGTAGTATAATGGGTAAGGAACTGGTCTTGTAGCCTAAAGGTCACAGGTTCGATTCCTGGGTAGGACAAGGTACTTAACCTGCATTGCTCCAGTATCCAGCTGTTTAAATGGATGCAGTGTAAATGCTATGTAAAAGTTGTGTAAGTCACTCTGGATAAGAGTGTCTGCTGAATGCCTGTAATGAAGGGAGGTGGGTTTCGAATGTAACTGCTTTCCCTGGTGTCATATGACACGTCTAACACATTCCCGTGGAGAGGGTTAAATAAATGCCGCTTTACAACACTTTTTTTTTCATAGTATTATTATTATTATTTTTTAACATACAGTGTCTTATTATACAGTAGTCATCACTAGGTGCCAAGTGAACCCTGGCCAACAGATAAGGTAACAGGTAAGTGGGGGAGAGAAAAAACACAGGTGAGTTGGGGTGGGGGAAGCCTTAATCCCAGCCAGAGAGAGAGCAGTGGGGGGGGGGGGGGGGGGGGGGGGGGGGGGGGGCGGGGGGGGGTGGCACAGAGAAATGGGTGCACAGCGTTCCAGCCCAGGTGGATCGGGGCCTGCTCACAGGCGATGACACATTTGAGGGAATCGCACAGAGAAAAAAAACATATCTGCCCAAAAAAAGATTAAAAACGAGCAGACAGGTAACCGCAGGTAATCCCCGCGATCAGGTGACCCGAAACGGTAAAAAAAAAGGGGAAACCGTACCCGGCACCTCCTTCAGCGCCAGGGTCCCGCCCAGGAATGCGGGGCGTGAATGCCCGTGCCAGTCACCCTCAGACTCTGCCCGCTTTTTTTGGGCTTTTTTTTTTGTGTGTGTGTGTGTGTGTGTGTGTGTGTGTTACACAGGGGTATCGGTTTCGGCACTCGAGGAGCAGATCACAGGACCGTGTGTGTGTGTGTGTGTCCGCACGGGGGAGGGCGACTGGAGTAACCAAATCTCACTCCCACCCCCCCCACCCCCCCCGTCCCGCCGACGGTCCCTCTAATTCAGCTTTATTTTTGTCACACGTACCCCCAAGTAGGTGGCCCACAGGCAGCACACAAAAGAGGTCCACAGTCTCAGCAGTGTTTCATTGAGAACCGAAAATCTCAGTCCCCCAGTGCTTGAAGGATCTGAAATATAGGCCTCAGTAGCAAGAGCTTAACTTGACACCACTGAATTACAACAGCACAAAGAAAAAAAGGACTATAACCAGACAACCACCTTATTACCAACAAAAACTCTAATATAAGATACCAAACTCTTTTTTTGTACACTACATTTACGCACACACACACACACACACACACAACTCATCAGTCCTACTTTGCCAACATGTGAGGTGTTTGTTTCAAAGTGCTTGCCAGGTAACTTATACTGTTGAATGTGTCAACTTGTATGGGACTATCCAATTTGAGTTGTCATGTGTTGGACTACTGGAATTAAATTTAAAAAAAAAAAAAAAACATTTGGAGAAGAATCAGTGCATTAGGTTACAATGCTGGATGGAGTTCATGCAGATAAAAGCCTGCATGTACTTTAAGAAAAAAAAGAAAAACTATTCTTTGCTTTTCAAAAGGCCAAGAGGAATAGGATTTCATGACTAATGCAAGTGGAATGATATGGTTTCAAGTTTATCACTTACAGCCTCTAACATGAGACATCACAACCCCGGACTCCACCCTTGGGCGACCATGTCGGCAAATTTTAATGGTTCAACTAAACAGGGTTTAGCATAATTCCACGGAAAATTTATGTACTGCTGAAATTCAAAGTTTGATAGATTCTGAGTATATGTAATTCACTGTATAAATTAGTTTATTTTGTAAATATATTCATCTTGAATAAAAATGTATTTTCTTGTGTCATTTCCTTTCATTATGTGTCATTGTCAAATCTGATTCAATACTTTTCTTTCATTTCATACTGCAAGAAAAGCTCTCCCTCTCTCTCTCTCTGTCTCTCTCTCACACACACACACACATGTTTACAGTGCTTTGCACAAAAATAAATAAAAAAACAAATAAGTAAATAGATAAATGTGGATTCACTGGGTGTGCAGTGTTCCCCTTCACCACAACTCATACACACATTCAGCAGGAGGTCCTCTGAAGGGTAGAGGAGCCCTCACAGAGCGGCTATACTGAGCCCCCCCCCCCCCCCCCACGCAGCGGGACCCCCCACCCTCCCCCCCCCACACGGAGCCGGAGCTTGGGAGCCCATCATTGCCTTCAGGTGAAGACTGAGGGGGCCCCCCCCAGGGGACAGCCAGAGGGGGGCCGAAGGGCCAACCCGCTTCGCTCTGTCAGCTGTGAAACGGATCCGCCCGCGGGACCCCCCCCCAGAGACCGCCCACGGGCCCCCACCCCCCGCCCCAGAGACGGCTGTGGGTCCCGGAGCCGGTCGCTTGGGTTACCGACCCGGCCCAGGAGAAGGGTCTGCTGGGAGAGTGGGGTCCGGCGTCTACGGTGGTCCGACACCACAGCAGCAGGAACAATAGGAGCAGTATGCCTTCTTTCACACACACACACACGCACGCACACACACACACACACACGCACGCACACACGCGCGCACACACACACACACCCACCTTCACACACACACACACACACACACACAAACCCACTTTCACACACACACACACACACACACACACTGAACTCAGGCAGAAGACACCAGAACTGCAGCAACGGATTACACTGAGCATAATCAGACCAGGCAGACAGTGGAAGTTAGGGCGGGGGGGGGGGGACGGGGGACGGAAAGATTTATTTACATACTCGAGTTATACATGCACAAAACGCATTCGGCTGTTCGCGGAGATAAGTCACAAACACAATGAGCGCGCCTGAACTGAGCCGGGGATCCTAACAATCACCTCTAATTAACTGAAAGCGGCAAGTTGAAGGACGCTGGCAGTGGCGCGCGGAAGAAAGAGCGCTCTTCTGAGAGGCCTAACTCAAAGAGACGGCCGCCGTCCGCTTGGTTCCGCGAGAAGAAACTGGAAGCAGCTTGTTTCCATTTGTGAGGTGGAAGGAGAGCTGGCAACAGGATGCCGATAAGACTAAAAAAAAAAAAAAAAAAAACATGAAATAAAAGTGACAGCGAAGGAGAAACTGGGCGTTTTTTTCCAGAGGAGGGTGTTCTCAGGGGAGAGCGTTTGGACAGCAGCTTCCAAACGCGCAGAACTGGCGTCCGCAAATGTCATTACGCGGAAATAAAGCCCGTCACGTTCCGGGAGAGGGGCGAAAGGTCAGCCTCCACACCCCCCCCCGGAGGATAAATAAAGTCCAAATCTCATTATTACACCGCCTCTCTGAAACAACGGGAATGTCTTTAACCGCGGACTGTTAGGGCCAATCAGAGTCACGCGGCCTGTCAGGACGTCTCTCCGAACGCTGACAGGCGGAATGTTCAGAACAGAACACCCCGCCTTGGATACGGAAGCTGTCACTCACTCTCTCTCTCTCTCTCACTCTCTCTCTCTCTCTCTCACTCTCTCTCTCTCTCTCTCTCTCTCTCTCTCTCTCTCTGTCTCTCCGTCGTCAGGGTACGACGGCTCACAAAATTCTGCGCTTACACCATTTGTCTGGGAATATTTATATCTGGCTCTGGCCGACAACACTTGCCGATCTCGAGGGGAGAGAAAGGCCTCGCTGGCAAGACAGGCGTCACTCAGCAGATACTGAGCGGAAGAGGAACATACGTTTAATTAAACTGGCAGTTCTTTTTTGTGTGGATGGCCAGACTTCAGAACGAGCGCGTTGTGTGAAGCGGAGATTCAGAAATAAATCCACGGGGGAATCTCCTGGGACCGTGTGAGAAGCGGGGAAAAAGTGACTTCTCCTGTTTTTTATTTAAATTCCCCCCCCCCCCCCCCCACTTCCATGAGCCAGATTTTAATGAGTGTTGACCAGTGAGAATTCACTGACACATCAAAGACTCTCCAATCAGCAGGAGAGTGGTTGCGCAGGGTAGGCTTAATTGAAAATGTTGGAACATTTACTTCTAGAGTAGAGGATGCAAATAGCTGCTCCCCCTGACACTGGATTCACACTCACGTACAGAGATTAACTAAAGCTGCCGTGGGATCTGCCTTTGGGGGTTTGTTTAAAAAATAAATAAAATAAAATAATAATTATTAATAAAAAGGATCACCCTTTCCCCAAGATACCGACCAGTGTTTCATTTTTGAAAAAGCTTGATTTTTCAAAGCTCAATACAATGTATACTTAAAAAGATTTCTAGTCCACAAAAATACATGGTACCACAGAAATCTTTGTATTTTCCTCTGTCAATATTGACAATACAAAGTAGTTTATACTGATAAAACACGGCATCCCACCCTGCCCCCCTCAATCTAATCAGGCATATGCTGAAATCTCACCCCCCAGGTCCAGATAAAATACACACAGCACTCTTTCAGCACAGAGTCCATCTTCAGCGCACCGCCATCTCCCAAAAACCAGCAGGCCCCTCCCACGCAGCCCCTGGCTTGGCAGCGCCATTACCCATGAGCCCCCGCAAGCCCCCCACCCCACGTGCCCGTCGGCCCGTGGCGGAGTCCCGCACTTCCTAAAGCCACGCCCCCAAGGCCACACCCCTCTGCTTCCTGATAGGACAGCTGCAGAACCGCAGTGTTGCACTTCCTAAGGTCACGCCCCCAAGGCCACACCCCTCTGCGTCCTGATAGGACAGCTGCAGAACCGCAGTGTTGCACTTCCCAAGGCCACACCCCTCTGCATCCTGATAGGACAGCCGCAGCGCCGCGCTTCCCAAGGTCACGCCCCCTCGCCGCGCCCCGATAGGACAGCCGCAGCGCTGCGCTTCCCAAGGTCACGCCCCCCTCGCCGCTGGCGTTCCTGTCACCTGTGACACGTGGTGCGGGGGGGGGGGGGGCACGCATGACGGGCACGCTGGGGCTGGCACCGAGCCGTAGGGGGGGGAAATATGGCACCCGGGGGGCCCCGTGCCAACGAAAACAAAAAGCTCTGTCGAGCTGCCAAAGAGCATCCGAGCCGAGAAGCGCCCAAAAAAAAAGCCTAATGCCTTTTAAATGCTTTTCGGGAGATAGCAGATGCACTTCAGTTGTGTCGCTATTGCTGTATTATATTACAATCTGCGTTCATCTGAACCAGAGTGATTTACAGCACTCGTGTTCTTTTTCTTTTTCTCTCCCCCCCCCCCACGCATCTTTGCCTTTCTGCTGCCACTTTAAAAAGGCTCGTGTAACCAGAGCCTTTCAGGTGAAGCACGAGCTCAAGGGTGCGCCAAGCGCTGCTCTAACCCGAAGCCGTCGAAACCGGGCGTGACCTTCAACGTCCAAGAGCCCGAGCCAATGCTCTTCACTGCCATCGAGACAAACGCATTGGCTGCATGAGCGTGCTGACGTACGTGCGTTTTTCCCAGAGAACCTTCTAGAAGCTTGCCTTTTTTAACGCCTGTAACTGTACAATCTTGTGGGAGACAACATGAGCAGTCAAATATGAACCCTCAAATACAAAAATACAGCCTTCCATACTGACGAAGAACATACAAATTTTTTTAGAGACTGTTAAAAAAGTTATCGAGGCCATTTATGTTTTAATCCTCCAGTAAAATGTTCTTAAAGGAACCCGTTGTGTATTTTTTTCGGCACAGGCATAAGATGCGATTTTCATTCAGGAGAACGAAACCAAAATGGACGGTTTGAGCAGCGGATGTAATTTGGACTGAAGGCAGTTTAAATGGGTGCACATTTCCAGCTGGTCTGGGACTGAAAAGAGCTGGTAATTTCCAGGGATGCCGATCCAAGACAAGCACTTGGGGACAGAGGGAAGGGGGGGGCAAATGGACCTGGGGAAGGGGGTGCGGAGGGGGCAAATGGATTGGGAAGATGGGATGTGGTGAGCCTTTAACAAAGCAGAGCAGCGCCATTAAAAAAATAAATAAATAAAAGTCTGGAAAACGGAATTAGCGCTTGCCTTGCAAGGCATGGTAAATATTTGGGCACATTAATGGGGGGGGGGGGCAGGTTCTGCCAAAAAAAAGGTCTTTTTTTTTTTTTGGAGACATCCACAGTGAAGTGAGCCCGGACTAGCATTAAAAAGACATTCCTACTCTGGACGGAGGGCTGCTCGGGAGAGCCGGACTCAGCTCAAGCTGTCCCCCCCCCCCCCCCCCTTTTCTGTCGGTACTGTGACCATGGTGGGGGGGGGGCGGGTTCTCCCAGCACCCCGCCAATAACTGCGCATTCGAGGCGGCTTCCGGCAAACCATCTCTGGGTTTCGCAAAGGCACATTTGCCCAAACTACCGCCGACTGAATGAAAGAGAGAGGAGACAAGGAAACTCCCACAGCGCAGTACTGCTCCACCTCCAGGACCGCAAGCATCCCAGTCTGAGAAACCACCGGCTACGTACACCACACACACACACACACACACGTGCAAGGTCAGTTACAGCAGCGGCATCTACGGCCCCGCAGTGCGCATGTCCCACAATCCTGTGCGGCGCTGCGTCGAGTGTCGTATTGGAATGCGTCCGCTGAGGGAGCAGAGCACGCGTGTGCATGCATGTCACCGGCACATGCTCCCTCTCTCCCCCTCTCTCTCTTTCTCTCTCGCTTTCCATCTCTCTCACCCTCTCTCTCTCTCTCTCTCTCCCTCTCTCTCTCTCTCTCTCTCTCTTTCTCCCGCTGCACTGCACTTCCTGGATCAGCGTTTGTGAGTCCTTCTCAAGCTCTTGTGTAGAGGAATCCCTCCCCCCCCACCCCCCCCCCACCCCCCAACTCCCACCCTCCGCTCCAAGCTAATCCATCCATCTCTGTTCCCCTCCTCTGAAATTTATTAGTTCCTGTTCCTAGTATTCATCCTTTCTAGGTTATCCCCCCTCTCTCCTCCCCTCCCCTCCCCTCCCCACCCCGCCCGTGTCATGATGAGGTAGGCCATCTCCCAAAAGCTGCACATCTGCCAAACACTTTGACCTTTCCGACCCTTTATGAGAAAGAAGAAAAAGGTTTAGAAAAAAATTGTGTCAGGAGACGTCAATTAATTGTGAAGAGCCCTCTGTACGGGAGACCTGTAATTAGCCGACCCTTCCACAAGAGCTTCGCTAATGCCAATCACCCCCTCAGGACACGCCCCCCTCCAGCAATCTGACATTTCTTCCCTTTTTTTTTTCTTTTTTTTTTCGCTGACTGTGGCACATCAGGATCCCCCTGTGCAAGACGCCTGGACAAACTCAGACCAGCAGACCTCAAAGGGAGGAAAGCCCAAACGCACGGAGGGAGCGAAGCCTTTGGTGCTCCGGGGGGTTGTGGATCTGTGAAGCCGCGGGAGGGCGGGGGAGGGGGGCGAGGGGGGTTAGTAAAGAGCCGAAACCTCAAGCACGGGGTGGTAAGCACACGCTTCGGGACGGAGGCCGCGTGTCCAGTGGGAAGAGCAAAAGTAAATCTGCGGTCTGTGGCGCGGAGGAGGAACAGGACACAAAAATACGTAAATACTCCGGGCGAAAAAGCTGTGGCGTCTTTCACCCAAACCGTTTACCTGACCTGTTAGCACACAGATCCGGACGTACAAAAGGTCACCTTGGGCTGCCTGCTTAGCAAAGCTGGAAGTGCTTCCAGAGACCCCAGTAACTCCTTAGGGAAGGCGGAGGGGGGGGAGATGGGGGGAGGGGGGGGGAGTTCAGAAGGTCCCCCCAAACTCCCGAATTAAAGCAAGATGTTCCGATGAGCCTGGCGCACCTGAGGAATTGGATCCAGACGGGCGCAGAGGAGCGCTAGAGTATCAAGCAGGACGGCCTCCCCTCACAAATCATCATTACAGCCAGAGCCGGCCCCCAGGGCAGGAGCACCGGCCTCCAGGGCAGGAGCACCAGCCTCCAGGGCAGGAGCACCGGCCTCCAGGGCAGGAGCACCGGCCCCCAGGGCAGGAGCACAGGCCTCCAGGGCAGGAGCACCGGCCTCCAGGGCAGGAGCACCGGCCTCCAGGGCAGGAGCACCGGCCTCCAGGGCAGGAGCGCCTGGACCAGCCTTTCCAAAACTCGCCAGGGCGGCCGATGATGGACATCGGCGAGGATCACCCTAACCTGCCACAGCGGCACACGTCATCAAGAAGGGGAGCGAGGTGTAGCTCGCTGTCCATTCACAGCACCGACACAAACACATATATACACAGACTTATTCACACACACACACACACACACACACACACATATACGTGCACACTCACACACACACACAGAGGCTGAATTAAGGCTCGGGTTTCATACATCGCGATGAGGCCAGGGAATGAAAAAAAAAAAAAAAAAAAAAAAAAAAAAAAAAAAAAAAAAAAAAACCTGTACAAAGTGGCGATTTGGAGCTCTCGGGGGCGGAGAGCGCCTGGCCAGCAGCCACGCGGGGCAATCGGGCCTTTTATTCGTGAGAACGGGACACGGCCCACATCACAGCATGACCGCGGCAGGGCGCAGGGAAGCGATGAGCAACGAGGAGCTTCACAAGGGCCTTTGAGCCAGATGCTAGGAATCCTGTTTGTGATAAATGGAGGGTTGGGAAACAGATACCGGGACACTCTCACCAGCAAAACATTCCTGAGACGCACCGCTGTAAGGCAGCAGACATTCATTGTTACTGCATAGACAGTTTTTCTGGGGGGGGAATAAAAGGCAGATGGGGCACACTCGCCAGCCACCAGTGCAGCAGGAGCTCCTGCTCGCGGGCAGGAACCTACTCAGGAACCCACTCAGGAACCAACACTGGAACCCACTCAGAAACCCACACTGGAACCCACTCAGAAACCCACACTGGAACCCACTCAGAAACCCACACTGGAACCCACTCAGAAACCCACACTGGAACCCACTCAGAAACCCACACTGGAACCCACTCAGGAACCCACACTGGAACCCACTCAGGAACCCACACTGGAACCCACTCAGGAACCCACACTGGAACCCACACTGGGACCCACTCAGGAACCAACTCTGGAACCCACTCAGGAACCCACACTGGAACCCACTCAGGAACCCACTCAGGAACCAACACTGGAACCCACTCAGGAACCAACTCTGGAACCCACTCAGGAACCCACACTGGAACCCACTCACTTCCCTCAGCCAGCGCCAGGCACACGCACAGGCAGAGAGGCACAAACACAACTACAGGTAAACTCTAAGCTCTAAAGGAAGCCTCAGCCTCTTCCTCTTATGTCGGTTAAGCGCACTTTCATTTAGCAGTGAAGTGCGCTCGCTGTGGTTACTTCATTAATGCGGGGGCATCTCCAACTGCAGGTCCTTAATGAGAACTTTCAAGGTCACCTCCTGGTTAATTAAGCGGAGGAGAAGCGCATTGTTTGAGAGCTCGCTTCCTCTCTATCAGTGACAGAATTAGCCTCGGACACTGCCGGGGGAAAACTGCTGATGAAGCAATTAAATTCGCAGGGAGACGGTAGAGATACAAAAGCGACTCAGCCATGAATTCTCCAGCATATCCAGTTTCTGGTTCCGCAGGAAACCACACACAAAAGGATATCTGAAACATCTGGTAGAGCATGAACGATGCATTGAAATCTAATCAAAATTCTTCAACATATTGCCAAGAAGCAATCTTTATTTCATTAATTTTTTTAAATACCTGTTAAATAACACTTGTATGTCATTAATGGAAGCATGTTCTTAAAAATCCACTTTTAACGGTTCACACTGACAAGTGAACAAGAACAAACAGCTTAATCCGCGTCAAATTCCTGATGAAGGACACAAGAATTCCGTGACAGAAGGCAGCTTTGTCATCTGGGGTAAACAACATACACTTCTCTAGGGCTTGGCTGACCTGAGTCATCTCCCAAAGAGGAATTACTGATGACAATTTATGGGACCTTCAAATGAACTAACCCCAAGTAGCGTGCTAGAGCTAGAAGGGTCGGTCATGTGCCTACACGCCCAGTCACCCACTGAGGCACACTGTGTTCCCTTCATCATGTTTTCATTATGTTTCCCTCCAATGAGTCAAAGCACTTGATTTGTCATCTTTCTATAGCTCTTCCTCTTTGACTTCTATCTCTTATCTCTCTTATGTCTCTGTCTGTCTCTCAATCTCTCTCTCTCTCTCTGTCTCTCACTCTCTCTTCCCAGATTCAGACAGAAAGGACTGATGGGAGATTCATGCAGTCACAGGTCTCTCAAGCCATCTCTCCCTCTCTCTCTCTCTCTCTCTCTCTCTGTCTCTCTGTCTCTCTCTCCCTGTCTCTCTCTCCCTCTCAGATTCAGACAGAAAGGATTGATGGGAGATTCATGCAGTCTCTCAAGCCAAGCCGTGTTCTATGAGAGTAAGTGACCAGGGGGAGAGAGTCCATTATGACATCACAGGTGCACTCCGCACTCACCGAGCCCCAGGGCCACACTGATTGGAGCCTGAGCAGAGAGACAGATTAATGACCCATAATGCACCGCGTCCCAGGAGCACGGAACAGTGGGATTGGCAAGGGAGGGCAAGCAGCTAGGGGGGAAGGGGAAGTGGGGGGGTGGGGGGGGGGGGGGGCAAGGGGGGTGTCTCTAAATCATCTAATTGGAGATTCCTCCTTTTTTTATTTAATCCTTTTTTTCTTCAGTGTCTTTCTTGTTCTTGTTCTCCCTGACAGAATTAAGTAGGGGGGGGGGGGGGGGGGGGGAGGTTTTTGCATTTCAAAAGTGCTTCCAATCCTTCCAGTAAATGAGGCACAGAGTGGTCACCAAGGTGGAAGAAACTGCCGGAAAAAGACTACGAAGAGGGAGAGAGGGATGGAGGAGAGAAAAAGGGAGTGAAACAGAAAAAGGAGAGGGAAGGACAGAAAGAGAAAGAGAGAGAGAAAGAGAGAGAAAAGGGAGGGGGGGACCAAATGAAAAGAGTCTGTGGCTTTCCTCCTGGGCTCAGACCTCCGGCTGATTAAAATGCGTGAGGCAGGACAGCTTGTGGTAGCACCGTTTTTCCACCAGAACAAAAGCTGGGGAGGCGAAGTCCACCAAATTTACAGTCCATGAACGCGCACAAGCTCGAAGCCATCAGAGACGGGCCTCCCAGCTGAGCTACAGCATTCTTAAGAGATTAAGAGTTCAGACTTCACATTTTGGTGATGTTCAGCTGCTGCTACAAAGAGGAAATAGGCATTCGGTCGTGTGGCTACCGTATCCACAACCTCCGTCATTGAGGGTTCCAGCCATCATTCTCCCCCCTCTGAATCTTGCCTTTCGCTGCCCCACCGACATCCCAAATCCTCCCCCACCCCCCTCGGCCCCCACCCCGAAGCCCGCTTCCTCTGTTAGAACAGGTATGTGTCAGGGTAGCGAGGCGGGGTGGGGGGGGCCTGGACGACTCACGGCAGAATATATATGTGTTATCGTGTTGTGTGCACCCCCCCCCCAACACACACACACCCTCCAACCCCCCCCAACACCCCCCAACCCCCTAACCCTACCCCTTCTCTCCTACAACATCCCCTCCTCTGCTTCACACCACACAATTGCACTGTTGAAGCAGCAACAATAATCCCTCCCCTCGGCAGAATCTCGCCTTGCCCCCCCCCCGCCCCCTCCCCCCCCGGGGGCTTTCTGCGTGTAGACCTGCTTCACTGAAAGGCTTCGAGCTGACCGGACAAAAAAAGGCAAGTCAAAAAAAAGGGGGGAGAGAGAGAGAAAAGAAAAGAGGGGGGATGGTGTGAAAGAGGAAAAAGCAGCACTCAATTCTCACTCTCTCCCCCCCCCCATGCCACACTGACAGACCATCGGCTCTTTTGCTACAGAGGGAAGACGGGCCGACAAGGTGGCAAAACACCCCCTTTCCAAAAACAAGCTGCACAGAGTTGGGGCAAAACATTTCCTTTCACAGACCCGACTGCACTTTAACTGCCTTTAAAAAGAGTTCCGCACAAAAACAAACTGAAGGTACGTTTTCTTTTTAACATGCATAGGATAAAAATAATAATTATTATTATTATTTTGGCAAACAAAAAAAAAGCCCAAAAACAAACGCAGCCCCCGGTAACGGGGGTCGCCACGGCGATCTCGGCGCTCAGCGTGGAGAGAACGCTGCGACTCGGCAGAGCTGGAGGAAGAGAGAAAAAAACGAAAAAAAAGAAAGAAAAAAAAACGAAACGAAACGCTGGCTAATTAGACAGGGGCCCTCACGAGGGCCGAGCGGCTTCAACCCCGGGCCCCTGCCGCACGCCGTTACCAAACGCGGGGGGGGGGGGGGGGGGGGGGGGGGGGGGGGCGTCTCCAGCTGCACGTCTGCGTGCGGTGGAACCGAGCCAGGCCGACGGAGAAATAAAAACACGAGGGGGGGGGGGAGGAGGGGGGAGGGGAAGGGACAACATGGAATGTTTGTCAGCGCCATTACACACACAGAGACAGGGACGGCGAATCGCTTCGAGAGAGAGAGAGAGAGAGAGAGGGAGAGAGAGAGAGGGAGACAGACAGAGAGAGAGGGAGAGAGAGGGGGAGAGAGAGAGAGAGAGGGAGGACAGACAGGACTAGAGAGAGAGAGAGAGAGAGAGAGAGAGAGAGAGAGAGAGAGAGAGAGAGAGAGAGAGAGAGAGAGAGAGAGAGAGAGGAGGGGGACTAATTAATTTCCGGCGTTCGTAATTATTTTCGGCAAGTCGAGCAGACGACGACGACGTCGGGAATGCGCCCGTAAAAAAACGCGAGCGAATCTCCGCAGCCGTCGCCTTCGTCAAAAAACTTTACTCAACGCTCGGCGCACCTCACCGCTCTAATGAGCTGTCATCCGAACAATCCCGTTGTGTGTAAATCTGTAAAAACTGAATAAACAGAGCTCATTTCTTTTTTCTATGAAGCATTACACCCCTGTTCTAAAGAAAGCTACGCACAAACTGTGCAGAAAGTCAGAACGCTTACTTCACGAAAGATTTATTTTGTAATTGTTTCCAAACTTGTGCGCGCGACTGCTGCATTGCTTAGTCTTTATTAGTCCTCTACTCAACACCATTGGACAAGCGTCCAAATAAACGCACAGTTCACACTGACAGAGACAAAATGGTGGGAATCTGGTGTCTGTGGGAGCAGACTGACCCCCCCCCCCCCCCCCACCACCACCCCTGTCCGGCTCTGACAGGTTCCTTAAGCCGGTGATTCCCAGCCTGTCGCTTTTGCACTCGTTTGTTTTTCCCCCTCTTCCTCTTCTCTCCCATTCCCAGGAGTGGTCTTCCCCTCCTCCCCCCGTGTGAGGCCCTCCATCATCTGGGATCTCACATCCGCAGACAGTTTGACACACCCATGTGCTTTTAATCAGCTTTCCACAAGTGAGCACGCACCCGCCTCCACACACACACACACACACACACGACCCTCCACACACACACACACACACACACTCGACCCTCCACACACACACACACACACGAGACCCTCCACACACACACACACACACACACACGACCCTCCACACACACACACACACACACACACTCGACCCTCCACACACACACACACACACACACACACCACTCGACCCTCCACACACACACACACTCGACCCTCCACACACACGCACACACACACACACACACACACACACACACACACGACCCTCTCCTCCGCCAACCCGGTGCCCAGAGGAGGCCTGAGCACATTCCTTCAGGGTTTAAAATGCCGAGGGGGGGTGGGGGGGGGGGGGGGGGGGGGGGGGGGGGGGGGGCGGGGGGTGCTGAATTTAAGGGGCGGGGAGAGGTTCTTTGATTCCACATAATTATCTGAACTATCGCAGTGTTACGAAAGCGTCTCATTAGATGCACTTACCGGCAGGACCCGAAACCCCCCCCCCCTCCTCGAATTACCAACTATTGACGATTAATAGACCTGGCAATTAATTCCAATGAAGTGCTCTTTTTAAGCCCATTAACAGGGAGAACATTCCGGGGTGAAGCAGTTCATTAGGAAGATGGATCCAGGTTTATCTCTCCTCCCTTTCAAACAGACCGCTCCGAACTGTTTATCTCCTGGGTCGCTAATGACCGGGACAAGCTGGCCGACATTTTTTTTTTTCCCCCCTTCCTCCCGAAAGTTTCACTCCCGTACGGAGATACGCCGTTGTAGTAGGCCTTTCCCGTACCTCCACTAACGAGCCAAACACATCCCCCCCCCCCCCCCCCCCCCCCATCCCGCCCCCGCCGATTAGCACAAATCCCAGATCTCCAGGACCGCCCCCCCCCCCCACCCACCCCCCCATCCGATTAGCACTAATCCTGAATCTCTGGTTGTAAATTGTGTTTAATTAGACTCAGAGCCGTGTTAATCCGGCTTTGTGGGAGGGTGGCCCATCAAGGCCGACTCACCCCGTGGTTGCCATCACCTCCCCCAGGTGTCAACCACCCCCCCCCCCCCACCCACCCACACACCCACCCCCACACACACACACACACACACACACAAATACATAAATGCTGGAATCTACACCTCCTCCATGCTGTAAAATGTAGTAGGTAATGATGCACATTTGCACTCAACTGCAATGCTCACACAGGTCCAACTGCAGGGATGGGATGGGTGGGGGTGGGGTGGGGGGGGGTGGTGAGAGGGGTAGAGGGGTCACAGAGAAACCTGGGAGGAATTCGGCAGTTTACGCAGGACTAAGTGCACACCCCTGACCTCTCACCCCACTGTTTTAAACATGACCTTCACCGGGGTCTTAGGTCTGTGGATGTTCCTCCCTCCCTCCCCCTCCCTCCCTCCCTCTCGCTCCCCTCCACACCCTGCATCCCCCACAAATATGTGCGCCTTTCTCAGCCCCCGCTCTGAACACTAGTCTGTCTCAGAAAAAAAGACACTAATCTTTCACACCACACACACACACACACACACACACAGACACATGCACACACACATACACACACACACACACACACACACACACACACACACACCAGACACACACACACACACACACACACACACACACACACCAGACAACAAAGGTTCTGACAAATATGTTAATTAACTGCAGCCTCACTCAGGGAAACAAACATCTTAGCTACTTGACTGCAAGCACCATCTATGAAGCAAACGTTCTCATCTCTGCACCAATCAGACACACGATCGTTCTCCATTTCAGGGGGGAGCGCTGATTCATTTCAGGGGGAGCGCCGATTCATTTCAGGGGGAGCGCTGGTCCATTTCAGGGGGAGCGCTGGTCCATTTTAGGGGGAGCGCTGATTCATTTCAGGGGGAGCACTGATTCATTTCAGGGGGAGTGCTGGTCCATTTCAGGGGGAGCGCTGGTCCATTTCAGGGGGAGCTCCACAAACACGGTGATTCACCTCCGCATCTCGTTTCGGATTGGTTCTCCCTTTTATTTTTTAACAGGTCACCCTAAAAACCTAAAAACCGTATTTAACCTCCCCTCTACTGTTTAACATAAATATCAATAACTGCTACAACTTTTCTGCAAAACATATTGAAAGAGTCGAGGCGGATTTATACATATACGTTCACTTTATTTGAGGGGAGACTGTTAATTTTCTCCTCTCGTACGCAAGAGGAGTAGAGAATAAAAGATAGAGTGGAGGAGGAGGGGGAGTGATTACTGCAGCGCTTCAAGGTTGCTTCCCTCTTTTTTTTTTCCCCCTCCCGTCCCAGGTTGTGATCGCTGTACGCCACAGCAGTGCCGGAGCGGGTGGGGAAGCTGCAGCTGCAGCCATTACTCCACACAGAAGCAGAGACCATCAAAGACCGAACCCCCCTGCTGTTCTCTGATTGGCTCTGCGGTTAGAGAGCTGTTTTGATGACAGTTACCCAAGATTCCACATGCGGAAATAGGCTGGTGCGAGGTGGGGGGGGTGGGGGTGGGGGTTGATGGGGGAGGGAGACTTTGGCCCACACTCCGTTCCCTATCGCTTCGATTGGGACGAGCGGCAGACTCTGCAGGCCCGACGGTCGGGCAGCCTATATACGGCCATGTCAGAAATGCCCTTTAGGGAAAGTGGGGGCCAGAACGGGGGGGGGGGGGGGGGGGGGGCAGGCAGGCAGGCAGGCTTCGTCTGTGAACGCTGGTCATTAAATTGGCCGTAGCACCCGCTGTGTCTTGTCAGGGCAGCTGTGGGGGGGGGGGGGGGGGGGTATGGGGGGTTCTGGGCACAATTTATTGTCAGCCACTTAGGAGTCAATTTGTCAGGACCTGAGGAGCGGTGAGCTGCCGGGGTGAGGCGTGATGAATGGACGGTCTTTAGCGGGCCAGCAGCGGGCCAGCGGAGCGGGCTGGGCTCGGGGGGCTCGGGGGGGCTCGGGGGGGCTCCAGCACAAACACACAAAGAATCCCAGGCATCCGCCGCGGCCGGGCCGCCCGGGGGGCCGCTGGGTCGCGAGGGAGAACCCGGCGCTGCTCGCACCACACCACGGTGCACGCGCTGAGGTTTATAAAACCCTCAGTCCCCAAACCACCCCCCCCCCCCCCCACCTGCACCATCCACCCCGGTTAACACGCCGACGTTAAAAAACCCGGTTCTGCCACCCTCAAACTCAGAAGCGGGATGGTGCACTTGAAAGTGGGGCGGTAAGGAACTGGGCTTGTAACCAAAAGGTCATAGGTTCAGTCTCAGTACTGAACACGGCTCTGTGACTCCGGTACTGGACACGGCTCTGGGACTCCGGTACTGAACACGACTCTGTGACTCCAGTACTGAACACGGCTCTGTGACTCCAGTACTGAACACAACTCCCTGACTCCAGTACTGAACACGGCTCTGTGACTCCAGTACTGAACACGACTCCCTGACTCCAGTACTGAACACGGCTCCCTGACTCCGGTACTGAACACGGCTCTGTGACTCCAGTACTGAACACGGCTCTGTGACTCCAGTACTGAACACGGCTCTGTGACTCCAGTACTGAACACAACTCCCTGACTCCAGTACTGAACACGGCTCTGTGACTCCAGTACTGAACACGACTCCCTGACTCCAGTACTGAACACGGCTCCCTGACTCCGGTACTGAACACGGCTCTGTGACTCCAGTACTGAACACGGCACTGTGACTCCGGTACTGAACATGACTCCCTGACTCCGGTACTGAACACGACTCCCTGACTCCGATACTGAACATGACTCCCTGACTCCGGTACTGAACACGGCTCTGTGACTTCGGTACTGAACACGGCTCTGTCGGCTCGGTACCCTCTCCAGTTTCATTCTCCTCTCCTGCTCGTAGCGCGGACACGTTCTCACAGGGCTAACGGGAGATTAGCTTCCCCGCGTTTAGAGCAGCCTGCACAGGGCTGCTGTAACACGACCGAGCAGAACTGCGCTAGCCCACAGGCACACAAAAAAATAAGATCTCCTCTTTTTAAACAATCTCATTCGGCAAAATAAAGGCCAGGCCCTCGTGAGCTAACTGCTGAAGAAACTAACACAGTTCTGGACACTGCATTTGTATATTAGCTCAACAGAAAACTGCTTAGCAGCAGCAAACAGAGAATTTAACCTCCATAATACCAAATCGGTTACTCATGCTTTTTTCACACACAAGTAATATCAGAAGAAAATAAGATTTATCGTTTTGTTCCAGACCTTTTAATCCACAAAATGCAAGGCATGGCAAATTTGCCCCACAGACAGTGATAAAAATTCCAGTTGATTTAACAGGGTGGGGATGCACATTATGGGCTTGGTCCCTCTTGTCTCCCACACAAATGCCACAGCAGAAGTGCTATAATGGTTAGAAACCTCTCATCACAACTCTTTACAAGCACAACTTTTACAGTGCCAGTCAGAGCTGGTAAGCATTCTCAGGAAATACTCTTATAGATATGAGCCGTAGACAGCAACAGGACACACACACACACACACACACACACACACACACCCACCCACGCACACACACAGACACAGACACACACACGCACACGCACACACACACATACACACACACAGTGTCATATTGTTTCACCACTTTCATTCACGTGACATCCCATCTAACTGCAGACACCATTAGCAGCAGGAAGATAATGTGGCCCTTTGTTTTCAGAAGCAAATCCAATTAGGTCACTAATCCGGCCTATCGCTGACAATGCCCTGTGTGCCAGCTCACCTCCGTCAACGCCATTCACTTTCTAACGATCTTTTTTTTTTTTTTTTTACAGCAATCATAATTATTTCTGTCATAACGGACACTGTGATTTTTGGGCAGACACTTATCACCCAAACTCAGAGCTGTTCCAACAGGCTCTGCTTGTCTAGACCCTCTTGGGACCAAGAAAAAAACCAAACTGCACAGCTACTCGACAAATGCACTCTTTGTTCAAAAGTTTTCCCCTGGAAGTGTGAGAGTTTGCCCGAAACACTAAGCAAACAGGCACTTGATTCCTCTTAACGACATAAATATTCATGAGCCAAAAAAAACTTGGATTACGGTTTACTTACAATGCCAGTTACTCCAAAAACCAACTGTGTCTTCTCAGCTCCAGAATAGACAGTTCCAACCATAACACACAATAAGAGAATAAAGCATTGATAAAAATAAGAAATCGAAAGCGTGCCAAATCTCATTAACCGAAATCTTGTTACCACTAAACTTCAGTTCCGGAGCGGTTAAGTTTCTGCTCTGAGAAACATTCCCAAGACAGTAGATGAGACCCAGGCTGTGCGTGAGTGTGTGTGTGTGTGTGTGTGCGTGTGTGTGTGCATGCTCATACATATGCGTGTATACATGTATACATGTGTGTGTGTGTGTGTGTGTGTGTGTGTGTGTGCGTGCGTGTGCATGTATGAGCATATGTGTGTGTGTGTGTGTGTGTGTGTGTGTGAGCGTGTGCGCGGTTAAGTGTGTGTATCTGTGTGTGCATGTGCATGCATTTGCATGAGCCTGTGCTGTGTACGTGTGTACATGTGTGTGACTGTGCGTGCATGTGTACATGTATGTGTGTGTGTGCCTGTGTGTGTGTGCCTGTGTGTGTGCACTCCCCACCCGCCACATTTAACCGAAAAAAGCCCCCAGGTTTGAAGGCCAGATTGGGGCCGGGGTGCCAATGCCAGACCCCGAGGCAGAACCAGCCTCGATCCGACGGCTGAACTGTGACCCCTGACCTTTCGCCCCACGGGCGCTTGTTAAGCCGCTACGCCGTTTCCTCGCCCAACGACGCCTGCGAGGGGCTCTCCTTCCACGCGCTTTATCTAACAACCCGTTTAACTCCTCAGGAAGCTGCTCTGGGGCGCGCAGGTTCGAGCAGATTTGCCCCGAGAACCGCGCAAACAAGCAGGAAATGATGAAACGCGTTCGCATCTGTCTCCAGCACTGCTAGCACACGCCATGCCTCGCTGCAGGCCAATAAAGCAATAATAAAGCTCCCCTACGTTCAGTCCAATATCTGATCCCCGATACCCATCTGCGCCGTACATCAGCGTCGGACGTTAAACTGAACATGTCTGCTGCTGCCATCGCCCTGACACGACCGCGGCTGCGTCTGCCGCAGCGGAGCGAACGGGCCGGGAAGCGAAGCTATCATTATTCATAACTCATAATAATCACAGGGACCCGTTTCAGCGAGGGCCAAGAGACTCGGTTCGTTCGCGAGCCCAGTTTTTACGGTTTTACCGCTTGTTCGTGCAAAAAAAAGAAAGGAAAAAAAAAAAAAAACCCGGCCACTTACAGTATGCAAACAGAGGATGAAGATTCACCTACTCGCTTCCACAGGATTCTCACACAAGGCTCCCATTCATGGCCTGTTGCATCGCAGGGCTCTGTTTGCTAGTCCAGCCCTGAACACTTTTGGGCATGAAGACACCAAAGACAGGCCTGAACCCTTACCACATGTTAACCACCAGGCTTAGCCTTTGGTATGCATTGTTTTCTTGTTTTTTTTTCCCCCCCAAGCTTTCACTTGCCCAGGGATTACTTTATAGTCTTCAGGTAATTATAATATAGCCTAGCCATTACACACAGACTGTAGGCCATTAACCTGGTATCTTTTTAAAACACACCTGGATCCATTCTCTCTGTGTTGCCTAATGCACACGCACATTTCAGTGCAGATTCCTCCTTTGTTAGAATACGCATGGACCTTTAGCAAATGCATGCCACTTTGTTGGTATTCTGTTCATTAAGAATATAATAATAGTAATAATAACAAAATTAATATATAAAAATGCAAAAGATGAAACATCCACAAGGTTAATGAGGATAGATAATTTGCTTCGTCCATCAACAAGAGATGAAGCTCTCTCTCTACAGCACCCATGTATAATTACCCTCTTCTGTCATCTCCTCATTGAGCCCGGCTTGTCTAAACGCACAGGCCAATCGTGATCAAGCAGTCAAAACGTACTGCGCTGGTCGACAAAGCTATGAGAGTGTAGGAACATACTGGAATATATTATCCAGCCATTGGTACACTTCACAACATAAGAGTGTGTGGAATATACTGGAATATATTATCAAGCCATTGGTACACTTCACACCATAAGAGGTGGAGAATATATTGGAATATATTATCAGGCCATTGCTACAATTCACAACATAAGAGAGTGTGGAATATACTGGAATATATTATCCAGTCATTTCTACACTTCACAACATATGAGAGAGTGGAATATACTGGAATATATCATCAAGCCATTTCTACACTTCACAACGTATGAGAGAGTGAAATATACTGGAATATATCATCAAGGCAATCCTACACTTCACAACACACAGGAAATATCACTATATATTCCCAATATATTCCACTTCCGTGCGGCAGGGGATTCCAGCCTGCGGTGGGTCTCCGTAGCGACACGTCGCTCAATGTTTCGCCCGTTTCGTCACTCTGGGTTAACGAAGGGCCGCTGCATTGTGACTGGACCGACTGACCTGGAAACCCGCACCAACCCGACACACCTGGGCTCACAAAAGACACCGGTGAAAGGGAGGGCGAGAGGAGGAGGGAGGCGGAAGAGAGCAAATGGACAAGTGCACAACAGGAAAAAAAAAACAGTGGGCAGCTCCACCCCATTATACAACACATAGGGACCAGAAACAAAGAATATATCAAACAAAAAAAACAAAACACTGTATGGTTGAATAATGAAACACACAGAGAAAAAGAATGTGCGCCTCACACAAGACGTCTTTGTCACAAGAGACAAAACAGATTAATCGATGAATGCTGCATTTAGCCAGAGCAAAAGACTTCCAGGAATGGGGCATAACCCTACTGAGGGCAAAAAGCACACACACACACACATAAACACACACACACATGCACACATATCTACACACATACGTACACACACACATATGCACACACATGCACACACACACACACACACACACACACACATACACGCACACATACACGCACACCTGCACGCACACGCGCACACACGCACACACACACACACATAAGCACACGTGCACGCACACGCGCACACACACACACACACACACACATGCACACACACACACACACACACACAGACAGACAGACAGACAGACAGACAGACAGACAGACACCACGGCGGTTCTCACAGCACCCAGTAATCCTGTCCTCTCGGCCACGGATTTGGGCTTTATCACATAACCCCTGCATGACTGCGTGGCCTATTAAAAAAGGAGCTAATTTAACAGTCCAGTTCCCTGCCCCTCTTCAGCTCCGACGGGGGAAGCAGACGAGAGAGATTCAGAAAGACTTTCGCTCAAAGTTTCTCAGAGCGAAACGGTCTGAAAACGCAGCGGAAAATCAGTTCCATAAACCCTACCCTCAGCCCACATAATGGGGATTCGCATTTGCATACCAAAATTTAAGTGAGTAGGCAAAACTCATCTTTAAAAAAAAAAGAAATTCTGCTTTTTAGTTGCTATAATAAGACAATTGAAGTTTTATGCAAATGTGTCGTCTCACAAAAATCACAGCAGACTTGTGACATCGTCCTGATTTCAACACGTTGTGAACAAAGGTGTATAAGTAGCCAATGTTTGCGAGCGATTTATCCTGCGAAGTATAGCAAAGCAAAGACCATCTCTCCTGCAGTGACCCCCCCAACCCAACACAAGGGCGAGGAACACGGCGAGGGGCATTTATCTATCAGCCAACAGACTCTCACAGTAATATCTGTCCAATGGCACAAAGAGCGCCCACAGACAGGAGCTCGGGGGACAATGGGAGCCAACGGACACCGGCATGACCGGAATGTCTTCAGAATGGATCAGTGTCCCCCCGTGTGAATGACTGGGGCGATCCCCTTACCCCATTAACAATCGGCTCAGTCAGCAGGGGGGGACCGGGGGTCCTCTGGGACGGGGGCGCAAAACTAGGGTCCCCCCCCCCCCCCCCCCCCCCGCCCGCCCGCCTCCCACCTGGCTGCCGCTACTCGCTGACTGGCCAAGCAGGCCGAAGCCTTAAACAAGGTCACCTGGTGCGGAACATAATCAATGCGGGGCCAAGCAAACAGGAGAAAGAAATTAAGGAACAGTGTCACAGTGGTGCGGAACTGGGCTTGTAATCGCAATGATTCCCGGGTAGGTTGTAAAACCCTTGAGCAAGGTACTTAACCGAAATTGCAATACAGCTGTATAAATGGATACAATGAAAATGCTACGTAAAAGTTGTGTAAGTCGCTCTGGATAAGAGCGTCTGCTAAACTGACCAAGTAATCTGCACTCATCTGCACAGCGATCACACTGCTGATTAGACATCAATTCGCCGAAGGAAACCTTGAACCCTACCGGTATAGCGGTGAACTTCAGAAAGCTTAACCACTTCGTCTGTTTTAACTCACCCCCCCCCCCCCCCCCCCCCCCCCCCCCGCCCCCCGCTCTTCTCTCTCTCTCTCGACTGATTTATCTGTCCTCTCCCACTCAGACACCAAGCCCAGGGGGCCCTTCAGCACCCCCTCCCCCCCCCCCCCCCCCCCCCAATCCCACCAGTCCGGGGCAGAATCGGGATGTCCAGCTGTCGGCCAGCCCCCCGAAACCTGAACTCTGAAGCCCCTCGTACAAGTGTCCCGGCCAGGTGTCTTCCATCGCCCCTCCCCCCCCCCCCCCAATAATCACTCATCTGGGCGTCGCCGGCGCACTGCTCTGCGCCCTCCCCGCCCGCTCGCCCTCCGTCTCCTCGGTAACGGCGGCGTTTTCCGCCGGGCTGACCCGTCGCGCCCCCCCCCTCCCCTTGGGGGCTCCTCCGCCGGGTCAATGAGACCACAGAGCCCCCCAGGGCCTTTTCAGCCCCCCCCCCCCCATATCGCTTTCACACGTCCTGCTTTATGGCTGCGATTTACGGGCTTGTTTTCCATCGCCCGTCGGTAACCGAATAGCGACCGGGGATACGCACAACCCCCCCAGCCCCAAAACCCACCCCCCCAAGCCCCTAAAACCCACCCCCCCAGCCCCAAAACCCCACCCCCCCAGCCCCAAAACCCCACCCCCCCAGCCCCAAAAACCCACCCCCCCCAGCCCCCAAAACTACAGTTCCCTCTTTCAGTTTTACTGCATACAACCAGTGTTTTAGGCCACATTTTACATAGGTATACAAATACATGAGAAACGCTATCACAAGGAATGTTAACTGTTAGTGTTCATGGTCTGTCTTATTCTATGCATAAAGGATGTGAAGTTTGAGAGGGACTAGCCCCCTTTTGAGAGAAGTCTGTTCTCTGTGATTTTATTCCCGCTGCCCCGTATTTCTGTGTTACTGAAATCTGTTGTTTTACAAGCTCTTCGGTGAAACCCAATCAGGAAAGGCGCTTGCAGGTCATGGAGAGACCGTGCTGGGTGCCACACAGACAGGATTTAAACAGCTTTACGGCGACTGTGTAAGCACCAGTTCAGACAGCTGTCTGCAGCGAGGCAGGAAGAGACGCTCCTCAGTCTGTTAGTCATGATCCTGATAACAGGACGACCGAGAACTCTAAACAGCCTCTGCGCAAATTTCAAACACCACCCTGGGGAAAAGTAGAGGGTTACGGCAGGCGAATATTATCAATCACATGACGCACCGGACAGCAATCTGCGGATTAGCAGCGCCAGCTCTGCAAAAGGTGGCGGAGCCTCACAGCTGTCACAGACCCATTACCCACAGACCTCCAGTTGTCCTGTAATCCAGCCTGGAGATAAGGACCTGACGCAACAAACACCGGCCTCCCCACCGCGCCCCCCCCCCCCAAACCACAAACGCCAGCTAATGACCACTAATCCTCCTATCTTCCAGCGCGATCTCCGCTTCCTTCCATTCGTTACCCGCCGTGACACCTCCTCCCGGGGACCCACCATCTCAGCTCGGGGAGCTGCCCTCAGACTCCAAATCCCTCTCTCCCCCTTATCCCAGCCCCACCGTGAGCCGTCCGCGAACTCCCCGAAACACTAATCCGGTATCAACCGTGTACAGCTAAAGCCCTTTAAGGTGTACACGCAAAGCCCCTTAGGGTGTGGGTAAAACCAGACAACAGTATTAATCTGAAAATCCCCCATTAGATACTTTCGCTAATTATCAGGAGGGGGGGGGGGGGGGGGGGGGGGGGGGGGGGGGGTGTTGTCAGCCCACCTGGATCCCAAAGCAGCGACCGGTACGATCCCATGTTGTCATCCACACCCCCCTCCTTCCCCCTCTGTACAACCTCCCTTCCTTGTCAGCGGCAGCTCTCGAACCCCCCTCCCCAGGGTTTCCACTGGCATGAACAGTACCACCTGTTTTTCGGAGATAGGACAGCGCTCCGCGGTGCCTGTCCTTTATCAGGACCCGCCTCGGGACAGCCGGGGAAGGACCGGTGCAGAGACGCACGGTCCTCCCGGCCCCCCCTACACTGTCCATTTGAGCGATGAGACCTTCTATCCCACCATTCCCCAAAGATCCACTTCAGCAATATTACAGAGCTCTTTTTTTTACCCCTTACTTAAGCCTTTTTTTTTTTTTTTTTTTTGTTTATTTTCCCCCCTAGTCCTGACCTCATCTCTTTTTTTTTCCCTTTCTCGTTTTTCCTTTTCTTTTCTTTTTTTTTTTTTAAATTTAGGTATTAGTCAATGACAACTTGGAGAGGTTATGCATGCATACAATTTATGCCTCTTGGCTAACGTGAGGCAATGCCATTTCCTTGTAGGCATGTGGAAATAAAACGCAGCGCGCGATCAACGATCAAAGCTCTTTAATTTAAGAGTCAACCGGCCTCCTTGATGAATCGTAATAACAGGACGCGAGGAAAACGTGAGTAGATTCAAACCAAGTGGACACGTAGCCTACCCCACACAAAACGGCACTACCACCCCTTTCATGAAATGTCTACAGCTGTGCGCAATGTCTCTATCATTACTATTTTAAAAGATAAAGTTTTAAACTATATTCTCATCACTCAGTTTTACTCCCACAGTGGGCAATTAGCAAGGTTCTCTCCGCTATCCCAATTCCACCATCTCTAACATCAGCCCGAACAGAAGCACATGCAACTCTAAAAGTTTGTTTCAAAGGCCTTGCAAAAGATTTGAGGGGCAATTCAAATGAACTGTGCAAACATAAGAGCGAACATGAATTATAATAGAATAACTTAATACAGCAATTTTATGCTACCACCTCATTTATGTATTTATTAAAAACGTATATACGCTCATTTTGATTTTGGTGAACAGAAGTACAACTAAATACGGACACATACACCTAGAACAGCTAAAACCTGCGTTCGATGTGTAAGGAAACTTTTTTTTTTTTTAAATGACAGCTGCGGACACTCTCGGAGTTCAACAACTAGAAAAAAGTATTTAGTTCTTCGCTGCAACTTTCAGTTTCCGCAAAAGAAAGCCTTGCATCATATGCATTCTTACTGACGTTGGGCCCTTCAACGATTACATCTTATCGTGAAAAGTTTAGTCTACTCAAAATAGCGAACGTAACAAGGTAAAAAAATTTTTTTAAAAAAAAAAAAAAAATTTTTTTAAAAAACAAACAACCATATGTAAAGAATGCACCAGCGCATCGTTTGCACGTACATCTCCGTGTTAAGCAAGGAAACAGCTGCTATCGCCTTCAGATACACAAACAGCGCACACATCACTACAGGGAAAACAAAGAAATTGCGAATTAATCCATATTTGTAGTTAAAGTGGTGAAATTAGGTCCATTTCAAACCAAGGCTGGTTCTTCTCGAAATCACTTGATACCACTGGAAAGACCAGCTCCGTATTACCCGGCTCAATTACTCACTGCACTAGAATAATGCATCAGCTAAAATTGAATTAAACCCATAAGATTAATTTCGCCGCGGCGTTCTTTTTTTATCCGGAGCAAAGTCAACGAGGAAAACTTTTAGTCTTTTATTTATCAACGACTGCTTGCTAATTAAAATGAAGCACTTTCCCAGATTTAATCTCAGTTACACGATATTTTCATGTTAACATTAGCTGCGTGCAGGCTACTTGACAAATGTATGTGTCCCATTAATTACAACGCTTAGCTGGAATTTGGTCGCTTGCTAGAACAGAGCAGCAAGATATAGAACGATTGTAAAATGTCGTTTTTGAATACTATGCGGGTAGCAACATATTTAACTGCAATTGCCGATTCAAAATAACTATCAAAAGGAAGAGTACAGAATATTTATTATAACAAAGGCCCTTGGAATGCTTACCTGAGCAAACGTGAAGAAATCCAACAAAAAGCAAGAATCCCATGGAATTGGCAGTCATCATTCCAAGGTTTCTCGCGACTTGTATAATCCAAATTATTAGTGCAATAATATTGATGGTCTGTCCTTCATAATCCTGATGTCGAATTATAACACTGGTGTCGAACTTCAAATCCTGATTTGTGTCTTGCGCATTGACTGTTGATATGTCCAGTTAAAATATGAAAGAATTAAATTTGATAAACTATTAGCTCTGCAAATTTCCTTAAATGTATTCGCAACGGCAATAGTCTCCTAGTCGTGGACGGAAAGAAACTTTTCGAATTGGAAACAGAGCCGCGATTGACACTAAATTGTTTGTTTTGTATTCCGTTTGTGTTTGTTTCTTTAAAAAAATAAAATAAACAACCATGCAAGTGTAGCTCTTTTAAGAAGTTGTGTGTTCTTCGGATATAACAGCTTTTTTGAACTAATTCTTCTTTGCCATGCCGTCTCCGCGCGGCGAGCTCACATCGGACGGGCACGCATGCCTACGATCCCATACAAATCACATCGATTGAGAACGGGAAAAAAGTCCTCCAAAGTCTCCGCGCGGGTGGTTCTGTAGCCTGTGAAAATGGGGGTTTTTGAAATAAGACGCAGAAGAAGAAAAAAATCCAGTAATAGCAACGCGTCAGAGCTCTGGCGCTCACATCATTTTTGTATGACTTTCTGTCTCGCGCCGTGTGATCTCTTTTAACTTTTCGGGGTTTCTTTGCCCAGGTCAAGAATATAAACGCGGAGACGGCAAACTACAAGCATCGCTCCCCTGGATCACTCCCACTCTTTAATCCAGGGTAGGAGCGGGACAAAACTAAGGACAAAAAACAAAAACAAAAAACAAAACAGATCTATTCAGTATTTATCCTACAATATCGAATTTAGATTTTGAATCCCCTAAATGTGCTCAACCGGACCCCTTCACCTCGGGTAGGGGGGATTGGAAACAACGGATCCCCATACAGTGAAGCTGAATGGCTTGTTGAATGGTATGCGCCGCTCCCCCCTCTCAGTAGTCAGACAATGGGTTTTTCCAGAGCCGATTTAACCTCTTAAAAACTGCGTTCTTCGACTCACCTCCCCGTTCACACTTCCCACGGGCAATCTATGTGTGTGTGTGTGTGTGTTTTTTTTACGCACAACGGGTTGTGAACCGAAATATTTTGCGTTTTCGGGTAGTGATACGAGTCCGTGTTGGAGGGCAGAGTCTTGCTACAACTACACGAAATGATCAGAAATGTAAAACTCCTCCAAAAATTACCGTCAGCAGAATATGCAGCACCTAATAAAAACTACATTTCCAGTAAAAAATAAATAAATAAATAAATATTCCAGCTACACCAGATTTTTATAAAATTCGCTTGAGTACGCCTATACTTTTACACGTTTGTTATAACAAATAGCCATATGTTATATTAAAAGTAATTTTACACTCAATTAGGCTCACTTAACCTAAAATAACATATTTGTATAGTCTACTTTTCACTTTTTTATTATTTTGCCACCAACGCGTCTCACTGTGGCAATGAATATGATTTTATGTCGCATATTACGTGCGTGTTAAAGGCCTGGTATAGCGAATAAAATTGCGCAGTCACCCTCTTTGGCAAGATAAATGCACCAACCGTGTGCACTGAAACCATCCCAAAGGACAGGACAATTTGTAAGATATTTCTCTGTACAAATCAAGGAAGCAGCTTGGGCTACGTGCCAGCTTTCCAGTACAAATATAATTGTGAGACGCTGAAGTAGGCTAGTCGGCAAACCAGCATTTCTCCGCACAGTGCGCTGTGCGCCCTTTAAATCCCACGCGCACTCTGCTTAGCCAAGATACAATCTTAATCAGTCAATTAAAATTCACTTTAGAGGCGATTAGCCGAGAACTGGGTTTTCCCCCTCCTCGTGATCAAAGATTTTAATCTACGTTACAAAGTAAAAGATCTGTTTAACCGGGGCAAGTATAAAGTTCCAATGCTGCGCTGGTGTTTCACACGAATGTGTCGATGGCAGCGTCCAGTACGCGCATTTTCACTGGGTATCTTCTACAAATGTCTATGGGTGTCCAGAGCGTAACGTCACCCATATTACCCAGACTAATAGCGCACTGTTTGGAGCTACTCGTGGTATAGAATGTGAGACATACTGCGACAAAATCACTTCCAAAATCAAATATCAGGCATTTGGACAACTGTCCCCGCGACATTTCAGCACTTGTACCAATGACCTCTCGTTCAGATGATCCATGTTAACACTTTGGTAAAGAGCGGCTTTTAGTTTGTTTTGACATGTATAGTATTTAGGCTCCGTATATGGAGTACGTGCACGAAAAGCGAAACCACTTCACAGAGAAAGACTGCAGCAGGCACCGCGATTATACCGTCGCCTTGGTCATAAACTGCGGTAGGGCAATAGGCTACGCTTATGCTTAAGAGTACATTTTCAAAGGAAAACTCATATGTATAAATGTTTTATTATTTAAAAAAAAAAAAAAAACTTAACAGTGATGAAAGCCTGTAAGACTAATCTACCTAATGTAACAAAAATATTGGAAAGCGAAACTACTTTTATTTATTTATTTATTTATTTATTTATTTATTTATTTATTTGGCTTTAGTTCCTACGACAGGTGACTGAGTACATATGAATAGGCAAAAGGGACAATCCAATGTTACATTTTATACGTATCGTGAAAGCAGTAGGCATACGGATTGAATGGGCTCATTTTTGCCACGGTTTAAGACTTGCTGTGAGAGCATAGGTTCATAACTAACGCAAGAGCGCCCTCTGGTGTTTTACGGCGATTCACAAATAGAACAAAGGGGGACCCCGAGTTTAAATGTTTGCTTGTGGTTCAGCTTGCACAGTTGAAATAAAAAATATATATTAGGTGTTCGGTTTAAAAAAATATATCATTAAAAGGAAAAAAAAAACAACCTTTCATACTGAACAACATACTGTGCATTGTAGGAAATTGTGTTGCTAAACTCGTCATTTTTTTATTTGTTCTGTTCGCCGTGGTATCTTTTCTTCAAAGACCCCTCGTAATTTACGATCGTACATTTGCATGTGTTCCAGGTTTCAAATCTCTCGATTATTATTTTTTTTTTTTTTAAACTAAGGTGACCTTCTATTATGCGTCCAGGCCTATTTTTATACGGTCTATGGTCCAGGCATTCAAACTGCCAGCTTCTCAGAGCGGTAAAATCACGTCTCTATCAATGGCTCCAGAGGGGCTGCTCTTGCTCTGGTCACGTGAGAATGCATAACGCTTTTATATGGCGTTTGGAAAAAAAAATATAAAGCTTCATAAGAATGTTAAGCACGGTAATCCACGCCAGCTTTCTTATGGTTCAACGGGCCTGGCCAGGGCGACATACAGCAGGAAAAATGCAAATACTATTATTGTAGGCTAATAATTTCCACCAATTCAGTCTTTCAAAATAATAATAATAATAATAATAATAATAATAATAATAATAGACAATAAATAGGGTATTAAAGTAGGCCTAAGTTTTTTTGGGTCGTAGGCTAAGTGGGCTACCTGGGGCTACCTTTTTTTTTTCTTTCTCTCTCTCTCTCTCTCTCTCTCTCTTCAGAAAGAAACAGGGCCCCTGGGGTTTCACTGCAGCATTTTCAGAGACCACACAGTGAATGAATCTCAGGATGCACCTCTCATATGTCCCACATTTTGAACAATTTAACTCTTAATTTCCTCCAGTTGAAATCGTGGATTACATCTTAAATAGATCGCTCTCGGGCACTTCAAAAACACAGCAGACAGATAGTCCTGTGTGACAGCATGTTACTGTAGTTGGATTGTTTTATCTCCATACACTACTAAGGTAAACTGCCTATATTTCGGTCAGGTATAATAGATATGCAAGGTTCAATTTGCAATACAATTGCATGTCCCATTGACCAACGTGACTGTTTTTTACATGTCCGACATGTTTCTTTTATTTTTATTATTTTTTTGTTTCCAGGGTCAACAGTTTAAACACAAATTGAGTGTTGTTTTGTTATTGTGCAGGGGGGATGTCAGTGGGGAAAATCCAGAACCCATTCTTTTACTTTTATAGATTCATTTGTAATGCTCTGGTATGTTTTCTGCTAAATCACTTTGCTTAAGAAAAGAAAGCCAAGAGTAATCTTTTTATGACCTGCTATGCGCTGTTCTTGAGTAAAAGAAACTTCCACCAGTTATGAAACATCCAGACTGAAACTCTGGACTAGGAGACGGGCCAATTTAACCATGTACTGGATGCCTGAGGATCGGTCTGGTCTGCCCACATCCATGCCCCTCATCACCCTCCACACCCCTCCCCCCCCCCCCCCCCCCCGCCCACATCCATGCCCCCATCACCCTCCGCCCACTCCTCCGCCCCCACCCCCCCCCCCCCCCCCCATCCCACATCCATGCCCCCCCCCCCCCCCCCCCCCCCCCCCCACATCCATGCCCCTCACCCCCCCCCCCACCCCCAATATTCAAGTGTTTTCCCTTCTCCGAGTCCCCTCATATGTGCTCATACCCCTTTATTTTACTCATATGCCTTTGAATCCTTGTAGCCATCTCTCTTCTCTTTCACCCCTCCTATTCTGTCTACCTTTCTGCATTCCCTTTCTCAGCCCTCCCCTCCCTCTTTCTCTGTAACGCTCTCCATTTCTCTCTCTCACTCTGTCTGTCTGTCTCTCTCTCTCTCTCTCTCTATCTGTCTGTCTGTCTCTCTCTCTCTGTCCATCTCTCTTGCTCACTCTCTGTCTCTCTCTCGGTCCCTCTTTCTCTCTATCAATCTCCATCTCTCTCTCGCTCTTTCTCCCCCCCTCTCGCTCTGTTTACCTCTCGTTCACTCTCTCTCTCTCTCTCTCTCTCTCTCACACACACACACACACACACACATTCACTGGCCCTATTAATGACCCTGTTCTGTGTTATTATGCACACGTTCGTGTGGCTGAACGGTTCCGGTCATGGTGATGTCACTCAGGTCGGACTGAAGAGATCCGTCAGGCGGTGGCTCCTCCCATCTCCTGAACTCTTCCCCGCCTCCGTGTCCCCTAATGGACTTCCACCCTAGACTTGCTCATCAATCCTGATAATGGTGCCCCCCCCCCCCCCCCCCCCCGAAGAAAAGACCAGATAATATCATTTACAGACCCGTTTTCGTTCCGCAAGGTCCGATTCTATTTCCGAAATGAGGTGTGTGAAGCCACGGCCCCTCGTTTCCTGACGGATGGGGGGCAACCTGTAGCACCGCTGCTCGCTCCTCTGCTACTGTACGGGGCAGACATCGGTCCCGCTTCGCCAAATTTACTCAAACGCCTTCGGCCGTGAGGTCATCTGAGCCGGGCGTCAAGTCAACGACCCCCTGACCAGCAGCGAAGACAGAGGGTAGCCTGAAAACATCGCTTTTTTTTGGGAAAGGGCTCCAGCTCGTCAGATCGAGGAAACTGGGAGGTGAGGAGCAGACGATGAGAGATGAGACCCCCCAGCACTGCCTCATCTACGGATGGGGGGGGCGGGGGGGGGGGGCGTCAAACTTGGCTTAGAAAAGCCTTCTTTGGTTTGGTATGAAGAAAACCTAGCAGAGTGTAGAATAATGTGCCGGCAGTGTAGTATAATGAGTAAGGAACTGGGCTTGTAACCGAAAGGTTGCAGGTTCGATTCCCGGGTAGGACACTGCTGTTGCACCTTGAGCAAGGTACCCAATCTGCACTGCTTCAGCATATATCCAGCTGTATGAATGGATGTAAATTCTATGTCATACCTGCTCTAATTTCTC
Organism: Anguilla japonica; assembly: GCA_025169545.1. Taxonomy (NCBI): domain Eukaryota; kingdom Metazoa; phylum Chordata; class Actinopteri; order Anguilliformes; family Anguillidae; genus Anguilla; species Anguilla japonica. The sequence continues at coordinate 38,316,530 of CM045894.1, forward strand.
AGCAACACAAGCCGCAGTTTTACCTGCACACTTTCTACCGAAACACACTCTCCTGCATCAGCACCTGAGCCATACTGTGTCACACTGAACCCAGCTAAGCTGAAACTGGCTTTCACTTTTACAGCACACAGTGTTTGAGGCAGAAGACTCCACTCGCAAGCCTGAAAAACCAGACTGGGGATTCGCATCGGAAGGCACACACTTAAAACCTCACCAAACCAAGTCAGAATCTCACAAACCTACTCATTACACAAAGGCACAACTTAACTTATAAGCTCGGAGAGCTGTGTGCCCGACCACAGGCCCTCCAGTTCATTTCCTCATGCCTCAAACACTCCTCCCTCTGTGCATTTTTCCATTCACCTCATAGCCCAAAGCAACAAGAAAAAACAGCGCAAAAATGAAACCATAATGACATGCGCTTTATAAAGAGAACACAGCACTCCGTAAAGGCTGCACACACACACTTCATGAGAAGCTCGCGACAAAAATGAAGTCTTCTTCTCACAAAGTGGGGGGGGAAAGGCAATAAAGAATGATATCCTCTGCAAAAATCCATCTATGGATTTTTCCTAGATGTACGTACCAACGCCAAATGTCTGAGTGCTTTATTTGTAAAAAAAAAAAAAAAAAAAAAAAAAGACTATAGTACAGTATGTGGACTGTGTTTTGTCTTACACTCACACCCAATCTTTTTTATATTGCTGTTTGTCTTATTTCAACACATTAAAATAAATAAATAAATAAATAAAAACTCAATTTCCCAGCAGGCCAGACGAATGTGTCTGCGGTTTGTGGAGACGTGACAGTTGTGCTACACTGGAAGACCAGACCACATCGAGTTGAACTCGGGGAAAAATCAATACCGACACGTTTCTGATCTCGGCCTTGACTCCTGACCTTTACATTGACCTCACTTGACCTTTACATTGACCTCGCTTGACCTTTACATTGACCCTCACTTAAGCACGGTGATCTTGGAGAGGTCTTGGAATCCTCGGAAGCCACTTTAGTTTAAAAGGCGACGCTTCAACCACATCTTACATCAAGGGCCACGTTACCATTTACACATTTCAGCGAGCTGCGTTATTTATTAGTCTGGACTACAAATTCATTCATGAAATTGGTCCTGCAAATACGGGCGATGTTAGCGAAGGGATCCGACGATGCAGCCCTACCGTCGGTAAACAAGCAGCCCGCTGAGAGAGACAAACGCACGCACGCACGCACGCACGCACGCACGCACGCACGCACGCACGCACGCACCCACCCACGCACGCACGCACGCACGCACGCTCACGGTGGATCGCGTGCCCTCTCTTCACTGCGTTCACTATGGTCATACCATAGAATGAATAAGCTCATGACTAAGGTCGTACCATAGAATGAATAAGCTACACAGGTTGCAGTTCACCGTTCGCTGAATTCACTACGGTCATACCATAGAATGAAAAAGCTACACAGGTTGCAGTTCACTGTTCACTGCATTCACTACAGTCGTACTATAGAATGACTAAGCTATGCAGGTTGTAGTTCACTGTTTACAGCTGTTTTAACAGTCACACCATAGAATGAATAAGCTCATGAATAAGGTCATACCATAGAATGAATAAGCTCAAGAATAAGGTCATACCATAGAATGAATAAGCTATGCAGGTTTACAGCTGTTTCTGCCTGAACTGCTTCCCACTCGCTCGTGTCATCAGTACACACACCGAGTGACATCACAGACCCGTCTGACTGCAGTGACTCACCAACCGTCGCCTCTCCGCCAAGGGCGACCTTGATCAGCCCGGCATCGATGCAGAGAAAATGACACGTTTGAGTCGGGAAGGGAGACAGTGGAGCACTTTTATCAGCCGGCCCAAATCACCTGCCTCCCTGGCGCCTTGCGGGAATATAAAACCAACGACGACAAAGCTCTGCACAAGGACAACAACTCCCAGACAACTCCTAAACCCCCCCATCCATCCCCCATCCCCCGCCCCCCGTCCCCCGCCCCCCTTCCACCCCTTGCCACCCTCTCCAATGAAACAGAAATAAGCCGTTCGACGTGAGGATATTGAGTTTGCCAACACACAACCCACTTCCCCAAAAACCCCTCTGGGAGGATGCAAAAAGCAGTCCTTCACACAAGGCCACGGAGATCGCAGGCACTCAAACCACCACAGAAACAGCCCCTCCAGTAAAACAGGATGAAGCACTTACTGCGGACAAGTTTAGCGCACACACAAAAACATCAAAACTATGCCCCGGCCCTCTCCAGGTAGGGCCCTTTCCATCGCAAGAATGCCAAATTAAAAAAAAAACTGGACTAGACTGTCGAGGCTTCGCACAAGAGCGCTAGGCTGTGTGCGCTGTAAATTACAAAGATCCCCCCGCCATCCGCAGGGAACGTAGCTCAAGGACACTTGAAATGAACTTACTCTTAATCCCCCTCTCTCTCTCTTTCTCTCTCCCTCTCTCTCTCTCTCTCGCTCTCTCTCTCTCTCTCTCTCTCTCTGTTTGTTCAGCATTAGCCTCTTGAAGGCTGAAAGAGGAGTGGGTGAGAGAAAGCTTTGGTGTCGAGTGAGCTAGTAGCATTCCCTGAAAGAACAAAGCAACCGCGTGCGTTTTGGGAGCAGAGCGTAGCGTTTGATGATTTCGAGAATTAGATTTGAAGATTCCATTATGATTTTTTTTACGATGGCCCGCATTCATAAAACATCTCAGTGTAGGACCAGTTTTGCCTATCAGCTCGTAACGGGAAGACGAAAACAGCTGTCCCCCCATCTACATCCGAGTATTATCCAATGTGAGCTAAAAATCAATCAATCAATCAACCAATCAATCAATCAATCAATCAATCAATCGATCACTCATTATGAATACAGGCTCTGGAGAGTGAATCAGTAAGACAAAGTGATTGTAAACGTAGCCATATAGGAATATGTACTACTCACTATCTAAGATTCAGATGCCTTACAAAGACAGGGCATAAATACAGAGCATAAATATTTAGCAACAACTACAACAGATCTGTATTTAGTTTTCTTACAGAGAAGATCTGGTGTAGTGGTAGATTCTATGGTTATTTTCGCGGCCTTTGCAGCCAATCATGTGACCCGGTGCTACGGTGTGGTGCTCCTTACTTACTCTGGAAGGTCGGGCTGCACCTGTGTCCCCGGCTGCCAGAGTGTCTCAGAGGGAGGGGGGCGAGGTGCCGCCCCAGCAGGACGGACCCCCGCTGCCGTCTGCACCAGTGATTCGGGGAGCCGCCGAGCCCCCCGTGGCGGGGCGCCCCGTGGGACCCCCCCTGCGGGAGCCCCAGCAGGGCCAGCTCTGCCAGAACGGCGGCCACGAGAGCCCACAGCCACATGGCGTCCCGTCCTCCTCCTCCTCCAGCGCCGCCCCCAAACCCCGTCCTCACCTGGCCCCGTTCAGCAGGCCTTTCGCCCCCCAGAAACCACGCGCTTCCCAAAATCCGCTTTCTCCGAGCCGCTCCCCCAAACTACCTCACGCAGAGTTCGGTCCCGTCCATTCCACCCCACTTTTTCCAGAATCTATCGCAGTGGACTTCCACCAAAAAGTACCTTTATCTGTGTTCCCCACAAACAAACCCAAATAAACTAGCTCAAGCGAAATGCCATACGTTTTTCCCCACAGAACCAATTTTCCCAGAATCGGCTTTGGCAAGCTTGAGATTACTGGATACCTGCTGGCAAATTTTTAAAAAAGACAGACAGACTGCCACAGCAGTACTGAACCCATGTCTCTGCAAAATTCCCAAACTCAGAACAGAACAGAGAAGCCAGGCCCTTCACAATCCAACAGCTTCAACCGAGCCACCACATCCGCGTCAAGAGAAACGATGGAGAAAATGTCCGCTCGGTACTTTGGAACCTTGCAGCGATGAGAACTGTGATAAACACCAAATACAATGCACAAGTTTGGGAGTCCACTCCCCTTTCAATCTCTATACCATGACCAAACACACCCCCCCCCCCCACACACACACACCCCCCAGTCTTGTTCTTCTCTCCCCTTCCCTTTCTTGCGGATCAATCTTTTTATTTTAATATTCAAAGCAAGCTTGTGTGGACGTTTCATCTTTTCTTGCAATGTTTCTGGGGTAGGAAAAAGATGGGGGAACACTGAAGGCTCCATGCTGAGCATCTCTTTCAGCCCTGGGGGGGGGGGACCCCTCACAAAGCTCCGGGCCGACACGGTGCAGGGGTGAGGGGGCCACGCGGGGGAGGGGGCGGGGGGGGGGGGGGTGTTGAGCTAACGGGGGTAAGAGCGCCCACATTTTTTCTCCTTGACTAAGGCTATTTAATGGCTTTCATTCACACTGCACCCCCCTGACAAAACAAAAAAGACATAAAACAAAAACATTCTCCTAAAAAATAGTTGCCCCCCCCCTCATCCCCTCGTCCCCTCCACCCCACCCCAAAGACAAAAACAGCACCACTGCCCACAGTGCTAAAAGAATGTCCTTTCTTTTTTCAGGGAGAACTACTTCCATGGTTTTTATTTGCTGTCTAAACTATCTTGTGGCTGTACTGATAAACCGTTTTGCAGATTTTTTTGGGACAAACACAGATGTTTTTTTTTTATGGAGAACGTTTTGTCCACTTGAGGCTGAAGAGACTTGAGTAGCATTGGAAAACACTGAATCATTAATGTTTTCAGCAAAAATCATTCATCATCCAAATCCAGACTCCTGTTATTGATTGTGAAATTATGCGATGTGTTTTCAGTCTGCTTAAAAAGCACAGGTTTTTTTTCTTATTATTATTTTTTTTTTAGAGGAAACTGTTCAACAGTCCAAGTCCAGATTGTCCCCAAGCTGTCGTGAAAAGATAAGTCAGAAAGTAAGTGGAGTGCTTATTGCAGTTTTTTCTGTATTTATTGGATTCCTTTCAATGTGCGCCAGTGCCCACACAATCACAAAGCCCTCAAAGGCATTCACAGTGACATGTGTCTATCTTAGAGCTGTGAACCATAGAGTTTGTGACACTAGCTCGTGCCAGACAATGAGACAGATCATCTCTGGAGCGTTGGTTAAGGGGTTATACCTGAACCTAGTGTCAAACACGGTAGCACAACATCGGGGGGGGGGGGGGGGGGGGGGGGGATGGGTGCTGTTGGATTCTTAGTAAAGTCATTCTTACGTTACATTGTAATGAAATGTTCAGTTGCCATTCCGTTTAAAATTTATACCGCTAGTTTGGCGATAGGGGATGAATAACGTAATTGCGAGAATAACGGTATTTACCTTAGATAAACATTGGATTGTATGGCTCCCCCTTGTGGTCGTGTGGCCCCCCCCCCTAGCGGCTGTGGCCCTAAACAACCGCATAGACCGTTTATGCCACGGACCGGCCCTGACAACATCTCCTAGAGGGGTGCGGGGAGAAACCGAGAGGGCTGCTCCTCTTTTTTTGGGCTCCAGTCAGGGTTTACAGTCAGGAGGCTCTCAGGGCTCCAGAGTCCCACCATACAGCCATGCACACCTGAGATTTACAGGTAATCAGCCCAGGTGTGCCTGGCCATCTTCGTCAGGCCAACCATGAGCCTATGCTCCAGGGGAGAGACTTTCATTTTGTCTGTCCTTCTAACATCTCATCTTCATTTACAACCAGAATTCATCCTTTAAAAGTATTAAAAAGAGTGAAAATACATACTTTTAGGCAATATTTTAAGGCAAGGTCATTGAACTCTAGCTAGAATTACACCAGGTAAATTGACTGATATAGCTCTGCTGATGGCACTAATGCTTGCTCAACGACTGAAGTCATTCAAGAACTGTGAAACGAGAGAATTCTCACTTGTGCACATTAATCTTCATATAACTGTTTGTCAGCGTCAGCGCACGCAGCGTACCCCAGCTGAGTGAGGTTTTCCTGCCTCTCTAAGTGGTTGCTGAGCGATGGCCCGCCACAGGAAACAGATAAGAAGATCCACACCACAGCTCAAGATGATACGAGTCGGGCAACTCCTAGACTCAAACTGGCAAACACCCGCGCCGGAGGGCAGAGCCCAGTCGCACGGCGAGGAAGGAAAGCGCGGAATCCACGGCGTGACAGCTCGTTTGCGAAAACGCGGTGATTCCAGGAAGCTGGACAGCTCCTGTGGGTGGGGGGGGGTGGGGGGAGATGAGAGAGAAGATAGGCCTCACAGGGGGGGGGGGAGGAGGAGGAGGAGAGGGAGGAGAGAGAGAGAAGGGAAGGAGAGAGGAGGAGAGGAGGATAGACAAGCCGGGCCTGTCCGAGACAAAGTATTTCTGCTCAGAGGGAGACGACCCGGCATCCCGGGGAGGAAGTCACAAATCACAGCCGCGTCGGCGCGACACTTCAGCCGCAGCGATTGGCCGTAAATCGTCCAATCGCCCAGGGGCGGAGGTCGAGGGTCGGGCGGAGCTCAAGGAACACCTCGTGACGCCGGCCCCCCCGCCGCGGACCTCGCCCCCGAAAAAACTCGCCCCGCCCCTGACCAACGGCGCCCAGCTGTGCCGTAACTCACGAAACGAACGGCTCCATAAACCGCTCCGCACCGAGGGGAGTACACAGGAACCGTTCCTCAGCACGGAGACGGGGTCCATTTACTGCGGAGCTAGGAAGGGAGCCCCCAAATGAACCGGTCTTTCACCACCAGGCAACGGCTCCATAAACCCTCCACACTAAATCACACTGTAAGGTCTTCACAGAAGAGATGGTGCCGGTTAACTGTAATTCCGCAAAAGGTAGAACAAAATAACTTTATTTTTTAAAATAAATACATAGAATGGATGCTCTATGAACTGACTGCTCCTCACTGTAAAACTAGCTTAGTACACTGTTCTTCACACAGGAAAGACTGACCCCCCCCCCCCCCCCCCCCCCCCCCCCCCCCCATTAACTGTTCCTGATAACAAGAAATAAACAAGGCCTTCCTCACTCCTGAGAGATTTTCATTGACTCAAACATTTCATCAACCACAAGGCTCCAACTGCAAGTCAAATTATTGTGTATTTAAATGCCATTCTTGTTATTCTGCAAGACTCTATTAGGCAGACTTGAAACTCTTAAAGCATTCTTTGTGGAGATACTGTACAATAAGCTTTTTGTACTTTTTATGATATCATCATACGTTTTGCGGATGCTAGAGTATACACTACAGTTTACATAGAAACTCTGGAGAAACCCAGAACGTTTGTGCTTTTCCAAGAATGCTTCAGAATTACCCGGCAAAAGCCTGCCAATCTCAGACATGAGTTTATGCGACATTATGATCGATACAGACAAAAAAAATAAAAAAAATACTGGCATAAAAAGAAAAGAATTGAAAGCACTTAAGTGTTTACTGCCAACACTGAGTTCTGGCTCACAGAGGACCCCTGTACATCTGTCTCTCTTTTCTTTTTCCTGTCTGTATTCTTATCAGACCACTACTCTTCTTGGTGCATAGGTATGTCTGAAAGACACAGAAAGAGCATTTAACACAGACTATACACGATACACTGCCCAAATGTGTCATTAGTCATGAAAAGATGAATTTAAAGGTTATTTATTTGTCATTTTATTTATTAGTATAAAATTATGACTTAATTGTGAAGATGAGAGGCAAAAATAAAGCTAGGCAGCTAGCAACGGGTGCATTCAAACAGCATGTATTTTAGGCAGCTGAAAAGCACTGAAAGTTATGAATACTTCAGTCCATGGCAGAGGGGCTCGTTGTCTAAATAATGCAGCGAGAAATATTTGAAGTGTTGCGCGTCGTCATGGTAACCCTCGCAAAAGAATGCGTTTGAACTGAATCAAATGGGACTGAATGCATTCGGTCAGCAGCAGACTGCACTGGCCAAAAAAAAGGTAGAAATTTAATTCTGAAATCAACCATTCTTTCAGGCTACTTCTCCTCACTAACCCCAGCCCAGGTTATTGAAACCCTTACCTGAACACATTACTGTGAGCGGGACAATGTTATCTGGGGGGGGGGTGGGGGGGGGGGGGCTGATGCATTCCTACAGCCTAAATAAATCACTAGGATTTATTTAGGCTGTAAGAGAGCCCTGTCAGAGCCACTAAAATCAGGAATGAGAGATCATCCCCATCCTCCCTTCACACAAACATACAGGCCACCGGGACCTGGGCCTGGATGATTCCACAGTCAGACTGAGGTGGGGTGAGTGTCGAAGCTCGGCTCTGTTGCCTCGGACGCACCGATACCGGACAGATGGACTGGGAGTGAGTCAATAAGTGCTGTGCTGTACTCTGGCTTGATTGCTTAGGAGCAGAGAACTAGTGACTGCCAGACCAGTTCACCCTGCAGCTTATTCTCAATGGATAACTTCCTGGCCCGCTCTACTGTACTCTACTTGTCATAGGGAAGGAATGTTTCTTATGAATGGCCATCTGGACTCAAGCCCAGCCCAAATACGTGGTCCCCCCCCCCCCCCCCCCCACAATCAAAAATAAACAGTCCAAATGAGCCAGAAATGTTGTAATTGAACGAAGGAAAAAGAAAGGCTTTGTGTTCCGATACAGAAAAGGAGGGGAAATGGGGGGATGAGGGGGTAGGGGGAGGAAAGGGAGACGTGGAGGAGAAAGGGGCGATGCACACAATGAGTGCTCAGCGAGTGCCATTCATCCTCCTCGCCATAGCCCGCTTGTAACACTTTCAGACAAGATAAAAGAGACATAGTTTCTCAGAGAGAGAGAGAGAGAGAGAGGGAGAGGGGGGAGGGAGAGAGAGAGAGAGAAGAGAGCGAGAGGGAGAGAGAGAGCAAGAGGGCTGGCTAACTAAATAAAATAAGTTTCTGTTTTGTCATTCAGGGAGTGCCCCCATGCGTGACACTGCTGTGACAGGAGGAGAGAAAGCAGATGGTGAGAGAGAAAGAGAGAAAGATACAGGGAGAGGAGAGAGAGAGATGGGGAGAGGAGAGAGAGACAGGGAGGGAGAAGAGAAAAAGAGCGATGGGAGAGGACAGAGAAAAAGAGAGGGAGAGGACAGAGAAAAAGAGAGGGAGAGGACAGAGAAAAAGAGAGGGAGAGGACAGAGAGAAAAAGAGACAGGGAGAGAACAGAGAGAAAGAAATGGGGAGAGGACAGAGAGAAAAAGAGACAGGGAGAAAACAGAGAGAAAGAGATGGAGAGAGAAGAGAGATAAAGAGTGAGAGGGAGAGACAGGGAGAGAGATGGGGAGAGGGAAGAGGAAAAAAAGAGATGGGTAGAGGACAGAGAAAAAGATACTGGGAAGAGACAGAGAGAAAAAAAGGGGGAGAGGGAAGAGAGAAAGAGAAGACAAGCGCATTACAAAGAGCTTCAACACAGACAGCGGCCAGGAAACGAGACCAAAAGAGCGGGACGGAGCGCTAAGCGTGAGACAGCCTTTCAGCGCTCGCTGAGTCCCCCCTCAATCCCCACAGTCTTACAACGGGCCGCGCGTTAGCATCTGTGTGGCGCCAACACCGCCGAGGATTATGGGACACGACGGCTCGGGAGCGAGGGATCCTGAAGGGGAACGAGGAACGCTGCAGAGAGAGTTATTAGGGTGTGTTTACACGAGGCAGGTTCAGTGTCACCGCAACACCACCAGAGCGAGCAGCCTTGCTGCTCTTAATAAGGAGTACATTCCCCCCCCCCTTGGCTGATCGCCAACGTATCGGGCAGGACGGGAACCCAGGGATGAGCTATTGAGAGGCACACAGCATGTAAAGCGTTATGAATTTTTTATGCGGCGCACCTCTGTAGAGACCGGAATGTATGATTCTGGGTGCGGTGTTGATATGCACGAGCGGACCAGGCGCTAACAAGGCGCTAAGCAGATTTTTCCACAATTAGAGGAAACAAAAAGTGCCTAATCTGACTCTCTTTGGGACTTGTGCAGCCCCCCCCCATCCTTTCCGTTACCCTTGTCATATGGCTACCCCCCCCCCCCCCCCCCCCCCCCCCCCCCACCCCCATGCACGCAGAAGTGGCAGGAACAAGTTGCGTTGTGTTTTCATGCTAAATTGGCTTAATTGGTTTACTGGCTGGAAAGGTTTTAATGAATGGGGGTTGGGGGGGGGGGGGGGTTAGGGTTAACCCATGGGGGGGGGGGGGGGGGGAGCCACAGAGTAACGAAGCCAAATGATTCCTTTGTCTTCTTCTCAAAGGCCAACCAGCCCCCCCCCCCCCTCCCCCCACTTCAGCCTGTCAGAAAACAGTGAGTCTTGGGATGAGCCTCCCTCTGTCAGACCTTCTTCACGTTAATCACAGACACAGCCCCCCCCCCCCCCCCCCCCCCCCCCCCCCCCCCCCCCCCCCATTCCCACCCCTTGTGCTGGAATAAATGTCACCATATTGCTCATCTGTTTATTTATTTGTTACATAGTTACCTTAATCATCCATCTGCTCAGGGAGATTCCTCATACACCCCTGACCTCATCTGTGCACCCTACTATATATTTTTTTAAAATATATATATTTACATGTAAATCTAAAACTAAAATTAAGCTAAACTAAAACTAAAGCCTTCATCATTACCATTGTCTTTTTCAGTTTGTTAAATCACAGTTAAATTTTGCAGCATGACTGTTGTTTAATCCTTTCCCTGGCAGAGTTGACTGGAAGCCTCGTTAGTGCTATGGGTTTACAATAGAGTTGGAGTCTCAGCATTTGCCATATTAAGGCAAAACTATAAACAGCATTACATCTCCTCTCATTCATTATTCACTAAACGCATAATAAGATCATACATACAGATAATCGTATAAACATTTTGGCTTGTATTTGCCAGCATGTAAACTTTTGCTGAGTGCAGCTTCATTACTGTTTAGGCCCACTACCAATTGCAAGCAGTTTCAGCCATGAGAACATGAGTCATGGTTTATCTTGGATTTGACTTGCCTTCACGACGGACAAAAGAAATAATCTCATCTCCTTCGAGAGGGATTTAAATATTACACCACCTCCCTGGGATTTCTTTGCATCACGACGGATCTGCACCTGCACGTACCTGAGTTACACTCTGTAACCTATTGAATCAAACTATCAAACTCAAGACCATGAGAATACTGACAAGGCAAAGAACCATCAAAATGACGGTAATTCTTTTAAGCATAAAGAAAGAACCAAGCTGTCAGGTTTCCCACCTGAAGACTCCATTCAGAAGGGGGAAAGCGGAGGAGGTTGGGACTCCAGATCTGCGACAGCGCGATGGCAGAAGGGCCCGTTATGGATGCAGAAGCTCCTCTGCAGACAGATCAAACTGTCACAGGGCCCGGCTGTGCTCTGACAGGGCGCTATTTACGCCGCGCCGCGGGTTTCCGTGGCGATTGAGCCGCGCCGCTGCACCTGTGTGCGCATTTGCTTTGCCGCCACGGCCGCCCAGCTCTCCTCCCTCCTCTCTCTCTCTCTCTCCCTCCCTCACTCTCTGTCCCTCTCTTACTCTCTCTCTCTCACACACTCTCCCTCCCTCCCTCTCTCTCTCACACACTCTCCCTCCCTCTCTCTCTCCCTAGCCCTCTCTTTCTCTCACACACTCTCCCTCCCTCTCTCTCTCCCTCTCTCTATCCCTCTCTTACTCTCTCTTTTTCTCTCTCTCCCTCCTCCCTCCCTCCCTCCCTCTCTCTCTCGCCCTCCCTCCCTCCCTCCCTCCCTCCCTCTCTCTCTCCCTCTCTCTCTCCTCTCTCTACTCTCCTCTCTTCCTCTCTCATTTTTCTCTCTCTCTCCCTCCTCCCTCCCTCTCTGTCTCTCGCCCTCTCCTCCCTCCCTCCCTCTCTCTCGCCCTCCCTCCCTCCCTCTCCTCTCTCTCTCTCCTCTCCTCTCACTCCTTCGGCGATCACCCCGTAAATTCTCCCGGCAGCGCTAACCTCCTGGGAAACTTATGACATCGCTCAGGCACTGACTGAAGGCTCTACCTTCAGAAAACTACCCCGTACGTGTCCGAGCAACAAGGCCGAGTGGGCAAACACGCAGCCGGCAGACAAAGCCATTCGCTATCAGAGCCACACCCTTCTGCTCAGAGCACCCACATATCACCTCAGGGCTCAACGTACACTTGGCGAGGATAAGGGCATGACGTAGAGGACAGGTACGTCGAAAAATAAACGCTTTCATGTCGCTCGTCTCTAGCACGACCAGATGAGTGTGAACCATTAGCAGAGCAGTTATCCCTGTGTACAATCGGGTCCTTGAGTCACTGGTTTGAGACCATTCAAGTGTTTAAACAATGGTGTGTTTTTGGGCCATCTGTTTGGATTGTCACATGATCGTTTGCTATGAGCTCATTGGTTAAGCCCGACCACTTGAAGACTGACGCTCTGGCCTGCCCAACCTGTTCAAAGGTTCACAGTCAAATTCCGACATTCTGAGAACTGACCTGTGAGACTCCATTCAGTGTCTGCATCCATTCAATCACCACTATCAGCCACTTAAAGATAGATCAATAGATAAGATAAAGCAGCCAATTCTGCACACAACCTTTTTCAGAAACCTCTGACACCTGAATGCACTTTTCACCAGAACATGCCTTTCATACAATAAAAATAAAAATATCGCATATGAACACGATACCACTGAAATGTAATGGTTCATACGCTTGTCTTAAAACTGAAAACTTTATCGTGGATATGATCTGAAGGATGGTTATATTCAAGGCCAAAGTCGTGGCCGTTGTTCTTTTTGCCTAACGCCAGGCGATACTCCGCAGAGGCCTGGCCCTCAGAGTTCCCACACCTCCAGCAGTCACGGCGAGAGCCGAGCGAGGGGGAATTCCTCGGGTCCCGCATCGCGGACGCCGATCCTTCTCAGGGGGCCCCTGAGGACTAATAACACAAAGACAGCGCTTCACGCGAAAAGTATTCCCCCGTTTCCTAACTCCAACCCCTCTCTCCCTCTCTCCCTCTCTCTCTCTCTTCCTCGGACAACGTCGGCTGCCAAACGAAAACGCTCGCGCTGACGAACGTGACGATCGTGATCGATGGGCTCTCAGGCGACGCTGACCTCAATCGCGTGCCAACAAAGAAAGAAATAAGAAAAAAAAAACATTTTCCCAGAGCAGGTGCTGTGTAGATCTACTGCACGGATTTGATTATTCGGCTGTTTTTCGGTCTTGCGCTCCCGCCAGTACTAGACGGGGCTGGTGCCCCCTTCTGAACCTCTCCCAAAAGCCGATGACTAATTCTGTTGCTAACAAAACTCTTTAAGTTTTTACAGAGATAAACTTTGTTTGTTATGTCCCGATGAGTAAAAAGTTAGCAGTTATTAAAATCATCTTTCTGGACGTTTCTCCCGTTTTACTTTTTTTTTCCCTCAGTGTTACAATCTGCATGAATTTCTTTGCTGGGCTGTCTATTGTGCAAGACGTATCTAAACGTGAATGGCACCTCATCCAGGTGATTAGGCCTACTGGCGTTCATGACCCAGGTTAGGTAAGCTTGGATGTAATGCAGATTTACTCCATAGCTCTCCAGCATAGTAACAATTGGCCCAAACCATTTTTAATGTCTTACAGGTCCACCCAGAAAAAAAACTAAATCAAGATTGCATTGTCTGCATTTTTTACTGCCTCTGACTGAGAAAGTCCTTGTTCGGAGTTCCTGGAAAACATGTGTCTCGCATCTGAAACCAACTGCTCTAATGTGAAATTATTCAGACTCTCGTTTGTCTGAAAGGTTCTGTCTGAAACCCATTTTACCATTTCTACAAGGGGAGTCTACTTAACTGGCTATCTGCTTCCAGGCTACCTCAGCAGAATTGCTAAAGAAAGAAAACACACACTTCCAGCCCAATTTGATCTTTTTTTTTTTTTTTACCTGAAGTGGAGCTTTGTATTTATGTTATAAATCTGTGAAACAGCAGGATAGTCAAAAGTTAACATTGTTTGTATACTTTGCCCATGAGTCAACCACTGACCAACTCTGTATTTGAACATGTTACCCTTTGAATGCAAGTTAACTCCCCTCATTGATGAAACGGGATGATTTTGATATATTGAACTGTTCGCTTCAGTCAAAGTCTTCCAATTCAACTTTGTTTTACTGTTCGGACAACCAAAGCAGCAGTCCAAAATATGTATTCACATAAAATGTAATTACCTTAATAAGGTTCAGAAAAAATGTAGCCTTTATTTATAGACCTTCACTTGAGATTTATTTGACTTATTTCACTGAGAGAGAATAATGCAAGTTACTGAAATAAATATCATAATAAATACTATAATTACACACTACAATAGTAACATGGTTACTTTCATGTTACACTTATTTATACTTCAGGTTTACCACACATAACATGCGGCTTTAACTTAAATGCTGCAATTTATTTTTTCCATAGCAGAAATTTTAGAAATGCTGGGCTTGTTGAGTGGTTCCTCTTACCTCTTCCAAAGTACACTGTATTTGCTTGGAATGCGTCATGGAAACATGCCCACAAGACAAGTTTGTATTACATTGAAAAGCCCATAGCACTTTACTTTATTGGGAGCAGAGCTTTAAAAGATATTTACAGAAAAACACACAAGACTAACCACAGAGCCACAGAGCTATGTCTATGAGAAGCCACTGATGGCTCACCAAACACTTTCTCCCCCTTTTGTATCTGTAATGGTTCTCCAAGTGAACATAAAATGAACGCCAAATGTGTCATTGGCTCATTCAGTGGAAGTGGTACGGAACTGACAAATCGGTGCGAGACAAAGGCTCCATATTCTCCGGCTTAGAGTTACTCCCCGCTATATAACGTGCCTTTTGTCGTCAAATTGGGCTATCAAAATGCGCGCGGTCGACAGTGACGAAGAAGCCATATGGACATCCAGGCAAAGGGCACAATGGGGAAGGCATTAGGCTCGCCCCTCCCTCTCACCGAAAGAGTGCGGCGGGGTAGGTCGTTTCGCAATTCAGACCAGAAAGACGTGATTACCCCAGAGTCTCCGTCTTTGGGAAAAAGGGACGGGACGGGGTCTGGAAGGGGCTTTAACGGGACAGCCCGGGGAGGGAGGGAGGTGCCGGGTTTTAGGCTATTCTCTCTAAGGGGAACCGGAGAAACAGCAGACCCGGGTTTGGATTCCTGCTTTCCCTGATGATAATCATAACAGCAATCAGGGGGTAATCTGATTATATGGCCGACTAAAAGCCTGAATGTAAATGGGGATCTTATTCACTTACGGTACCTCTGCGCTGCAGATCAGATGTGGGATCGGCCAAATGCCCTCGCCCATTTCCAGGGCCTCGGCTACGAATTCTCAGGCCCAGGGCAAAATATTGGGCCCAGGACAAAAAAAAAATTATTTCACCCCATATCCTGTACCACCCCCCCTCGGGCCAGGGCTCAGGACAAAGTGTCCCAGAGTTGCAACACCCCATTTGTGTTTCCCTCTCTCTCTCTCAGCCAGTGTCCCCTTTAGTTGCTCTCCTCACCACTGCTCTCCCCCCACCCCCCTCTCTCCTCAGCACTTTGCCCCTTTAGTCCTCTCATTTTCCCTTTGTCTTCCTCTGTGTCCCCTTTAGGGCTCTCCCTTTAGGGCTCTTCAGCACTGTGTCCCCTTTAGGGCTCTCTCCTCAGCACTGTGTCCCCTTTAGGGCTCTCTCCTCTGCACTGTGTCCCCTTTAGGGCTCTGTCCTCTGCACTGTGTCCCCTTTAGGGCTCTCTCCTCAGCACTGTGTCCCCTTTAGGGCTCTCTCCTCACCACTGTGTCCCCTTTAGGGCTTTCTCAACAGCACTGTGAGAGACTCTCTTCCTGTTAGCACGGGCTGGTAGGCAGATTTTTTTTATTTTGGGAACGCAGTTATTTAAGACGAGAGGATTCAGAGAGGATGAAGGGAAACAGGACGGGCGAAGCGATAAAACATCCTCAGCGGGGCGAGGGGGGCGGGGGGGGGGGGGGGGGGGGGGCAGGAGCCGTCTCGGGTGACAGCGATGAGGAATTAGGGGGCAGTTACTCCTCAGGAGAGCCGTCACCTGGAGACCGAACTCTGGAGACGACAGCCGCACTCACTCACTTGCTCTCTCACTTGCTCCACGGGGCGTGCAGGAGCGCGGTGAGGGTGCTGCTCATGCCGATGGAGCGGAGACTGCGCAGGATGAGTCTGCGTCGGCCAGAGAGAGGGGTAACGTCGAAACGTACCCGAGGTTTCAGAACACAAATAAGAGTCCTCCGTCTGTCCCTCTCCCCACAGCACTGTTGCTGATGAGCAGCACTGCACCGGTGATGCGGCAACAGCTCCGCCTCTCCCAAAAATCGCCGATACCAGCACAGCTCAGACAGCACCGGGACCGGCTAGGGAAGAGCGGGGGCTCCGACCCGACGCAGACCCAAATCCGGCTTGTGCTTGGGTGACAACCGTGAGCGTACCATCCATTCAGGGGAATCAGGGCTCAGGATTTGTAAGAACCACTTGCAGTACATGCCAATTCCAATACATACACGCCATGCCAATACATTTCAATTGGTTGAAACACCCCCCCCCCCACCCCCCCCCCCCCCATCCTCGCCATCAGCACATTTCTCTCCCATGATCCTTCACTTCACTATGTGGTCCACACTAAACGTTCAGGGGCAGGGGAGAGATGAGGAAGAGAAATATGACAGACAGACTAGTCTAGACACGCTTAGCTCATCTGCGCTGGCAAAAAAGCGACCTGCAATCTCACCCCCCCTTCCCCAAACAAACTGACATGCCGAATGCAGAGCAAGATTGTTTGTTGTGGTTGCAGTCAGACATGGTGTTTGCAGTTGGCATGGCGATCGGTGATAACAGATGCCTTTAATGTTACAGCACAAGGTCTGGGAAGGATACAAAAAAAAAAAGGAAAAAAAGAAAACAAATCTTCCTGATTCGGATGTAAGCTCTGCAAAGCAGACAAGTGATTCAAAGGGGTGGAATTGGAATGCTTGACAGCAGCAAGGCCTGGTTGTACTTTTTCATAGATTACCATCTAGTTTTTATTCTCTGGGGAACACCGCTCCTTGCGGAAATAAACGAAGCTCAATCTTATGACCACAGCAAGGTTAAGGTCCACCCGTAGTGAACTTGGAGATGAAATATGACACTCCGGAGCGGAGGAAACAGTTTGAATAGAGATTGCCGGTTTATCTGCTTTCGTGGGACATCCTCAATGCCATTGCTTCCCGCCTGAGAGGAACGGGAGCAGGGAAACATGGTAAATGGGTGCACAGGAGTGCTCCTTACAGGGCAGTTGTAGGAACCTTCTATTCCCTGGACTCTCCCTTCACAGAGAATCAGTCGCAGAGAGTGGGACAGCTTTCTACGGCTGATCTGTGTGCTGCAATGCAGCCTGGTACTGCATATTCCGTCTGAGGACATTTTCATTCCTTTAGCATCTTAACACCAACCCTCCGGTGTTCTGGAGGGCTACCACTTAATCAGTTGCCACTGTGTTGAAGGCTGCTTCTCGTGAGAACAGCAAGCGCCGGGACGGATGAAATCCGAAGAGGCGAGGGGATCAGTTTCGCTGCAGGCTTTGGGGAACGTAACTGTTCTTACTTCAGCAGATGTGATAGCTTACACAGACTAATCCCTGCGCTCCACCTGGGTTAAGTGAAAGGAATCTCCCTCTCTCTCAAAATGGAGTTTCTGACCATGAGTCACAGCACTTTGTTCCGTCAGAAGATGAACGGAGCATTAAGGCACGTTAAACTTAAATATCCAGTTCAGCGACCGCAAGCGATCGATTTAAGCCCGTTTCCATCAGCGGGCGGGATTAAAGGACGGGATTAAAGCTGAACTCCTGAAACCGTCCTTGAATCCCGTTAATAGCGGGTCTTCAAACGCATTTCTCAGCGAAGAAGAGCCTAATATAAACACGCTTTGCCAGCTGTGCCCCTCCTGTGAACCTCAGAAACATTTCAGAAACGCAGAGATCCCCTTAAACCACCCTCCCCTCCACCTTTCACACAATATAACCTGTTTATATTGAATTTTATACTGTAGTTCTGTGAGATAATTCTGTCTGTACTAAAGTGGAATATTGCCACAGAGAGTTATTTTTGGGGGGGTGACAGGGTGGCATTTCAAATGAAGAACTTTGACTGACCATGAGGGTTGCATTCCCAAATTAAAACCCCCATGTACACTTGAGCAAGATACACTGTGGTATGCATGTAGCTGGATGGGTAAAGAAAATAATAATAATAATAATAATAATAATAATAATAATAATAATAATAATAATAATAATAATCACTAAATTACTTTACACACAAAAGATTTAAAAAGTGAATGTTTCATTCACAGGCTCAGTGAGAAGGACTGGGTTTGTACACACCAATTAAGTAACACCAGATAATGAACTCTGCTCAGTTTTATTATTATTATTATTATTATTATTATTATTATTATTATTATTATTATTATTATAAAACATGTTTATCTCATTATCTGGTCTTATGCAATTGGTGTGTACGAGCTCTGTCCTTCTGACTGAATCACACTCCCTGGTTCCTCTGAGCCTGTATATTTGAGCGCTGACCCTCTCCCCGGATGCCTCGCCTCTCACACCAGCACCTCTCCTCCATCACCCGTGATAAAATCGTGTCATAAACACGCTGGCAGCTCATTTGGGCCGGCCCCGGTCCCGGGGACTGAGTCACTGCAGAGACGGGGGCCTGCGTGAGGTCCCATTAATCACCAGGGGAGACAGGCCTGGAGGTGAGGCATGGGGGGGGGGGGGGGGGGGGGGGGGGCAGCGCAACAACACCACCTCGCAAAAATAATCAAGCCAGGGCCATCTCTAATGGGTCCCAGGCTCTGTGTTTGCATACAGACTCGGGCCTGTCACTCAACTCAACTTTGCAATTCCTCTTCCCATCATGCAACGGGGGGCTCTTGCCTCAGGAGCAACATGCCCAGTTAATTAAAAAAACAGAGATGGCAATAAAAGCCTTTTTCCTCCATCCTAAAATTTGAACCCTCTCAGCCCCCCTGCAGGTGTTCTTCTCTGGAACGACTGGCCCTGGGTTTTTGTTCATAACAAGGACAAGATGGTTATTGCTTTTGGCTTGGAGTTTGAAGGGGAGGGGGGGTTGTGTGGTTCCTGGCTTAGACGCAGGGGGTTGGAAGCCTCTTTTAATAATGAAACTGGCAGTTTTTCTGCTCTCAGCATGGCGTAGAACATCCTCGAGCTCTGCTGTGAAACCCTGTGACAGAGGTCTACTGGTTAAACGCAGAATAAAATCAGCCGCAGAATGATAATTAGCTCGATAGCACAAACTATGGCGTATCTGAGACCGGTGCAATGAACTGCTGTTCTAGTATGCCGAAATATCTGCTATTAATAGTCAATTACACACTTATCAATGCTTACCTCTAATGGGCATATAGATCGCATTGAAAAGAGTTGAGTGAACAGATATGAAGTGGAATTCCTGTCAAATTAGCTGACAAAACAATACTGAAGAAGTGGATTTTAGTTTTGCAAATTACGTTCTTTTTGTGATTATCATAATTACAAAATTAAAAATGGTGGAGTAGAGTTGTATTGCTAAACTAGCTGCTTCTGTTCTGTTGGCAGATGTGGACATTTCAAATGCTGTGCCATCAGTTTGTATTCAGAAAGTCTCTCTTATCAATTAAAGTTATATGTTCCATATTTATTCCATAAATTTGACTAGCCTTATACAAAGTAATACAAATCAAAATGGAAAACAATATTTACATAATTGACATCATGAATAGTGCACTGTGTCTTCCAAAAAGATTTCCAGACGCTTTTTGAAGACTTCATTATGTTTCATCATAATAAACAATAAGCTGACAGTAAATGGTGCAAGATTTGTACTGCAAGCATCACAAGTAATCCCAAACTGTAAATATTGCTCTTCAAGATAAACATTGCTTTTGATCAACAAACGTAAATATTCAAAGCGCGATGACAGCTCTTGCTGTACACACTTCCTCTCTGAAACATGTTTGCCAAGTGATTACCACTAGTAATTGCATGGATTGAGCAATGGGATAATTTAATGATAGAAAAGTGATACTGGATAAGCTTGGTATTTTGTGTGAAAGATGGGATGACCCAAAGAAAGAACAGATGAAGCAAAGCAGGTTTGGGTTTGGTTAGTACTAAGTTGCTGCTGGAAGTGGTGTTGGTGGGACAGTAGGGGGGCATAAACGCCCAATGCCCCGGTGCAATGATGGGGACACTGTGCTGTAGGAGACGGCATCTTTCGGACGAGATACAAAAAGGTCCTGATTCACTGTGATCACTAAAGTTCCCACGACACTTGATGTCCTGGCTAAATTCTCAACCTGGCTCTCTGAACCTGCCAACTAATTTCCCCCCCCCTAAGTTTGATTGGCTAAAATAGTTTTCTCCCTTTCTGCCTCGACGGATGTGTGGTGAACATTCTGATGCAAAAATGCCTTCCGTCCATCTCCAGGTGGGAGATAATGGTGGTGGTTGAGGAGAGTTTCCCCCTCGTCACTGTAATGACTTGAGTTTGAGCAAATGGATAATAATGCAAGCTATTGTTATAATAATAATAATAATAATAATAATAATAATAATAATAATAATAATAATAATAATAATAATAATAATAATAATAACAACTGTGTTGTTGTTGGTAGTGTTGTTGTTATTATTATTATTACATCATCATGTAGCTCGACATTTACTGAAGGTACTGAATGGTACACCAGCAGTGTTTCACAAATAGGATTAGAACTGGCAACCCTCTGGTGAATGGGTGCCTCTCTGCTGTGCATTACATTACAGGCATTTAGCAGACGCTCTTATCCAGAGCGACTTACACAAGTCGTACGCAGCATTTACATTGCATTCATTTATACAGCTGGATATATACTGAAGCAGTGCAGGTTAAGCGCCTTGCTCAAGGGTACAACAGCAGTGTCCTACCTGGGAAACGAACCTGTGACATGTTAGGTTACAAGACCAGCTCCTGACCCATGACACTACACTGCCGCCTGTGCAGACAGCGCACTTGGTTATGGCTGTACAGTGACCGAGAGACTCTTTGTCCAGACTTTGAATTCACAATTTGATTTTAACACTTCAGCAGCATGGGACATCTTAGTGTGAAATGCGCTGTGCACTAGAAAAAAACGATTTATTGTCTTTGATAGTCTTAATTCGGATGCCCAATCAGCCTTAACCTCCTATCCCCCTCACGTTTAGTGTCGACGTTTGGATTATGTTCCTTTTAAGCACTTATAAATACATAAATTGTGAGTAAATTGCTCTCATATCGCTTAGACATTGTTGAAGGCCCCCATGATTACCCTGCCAGTAGAAATGACAGCCTTGATCTGTGATGGCCCGGATCATTCGCAATGCATGAATAACCTAAACCCAGGGCTACGGCAAGAGCTATGCTACGATATGCTATGCCATGATATTCACTGCTCGTTCCCAATAAAATAACCTCTTTGACAATCGCCAGTTGACACCAGAGATGCTTTGATGCGAGGGTCAGGGGATGAAATAGCCCCATTGAATAATTTCAGATGATTAATTTGGTCAGATATGATCTTTTATCCATGTATGAATGTACATACAAAAATGATATAACAAATACTATATGACACAAGCATAAATGACCTGCTACTCTATATGGTATTTTCAAACACAGAGAATGGTGCATGTAATACATCTGTCTAATACCTGATAGGCCAGTCTATATATAGTATGAAACACAGGTGTACTACCTGAGTGGCAGGTATAAAACCCAGAAGAAGAGTGTGTTTCTTTCCCACAGTCAGGGAAACAGGTGCACATCCTGCTCACTCAGACACTGCAGCCAACACTGGCACAATACCAGCCTCCAGAAAGCTTTGCTAACATTTTGATTTGGTTAATGTGGAACTGAAACCCAACAACGCATACAAAATGGATTCCAGTGCCTCCTCTTTCACAGAACCAAAGTCACATTCAGCAACTTCATATACTGATGCTGTAAAAGCCATCCCTTAAGACATGCTGAGATTGTTAGCAGAAATGCCTTTTTAAGGAGAGAAAGTGAGAGGGAAATGGAGAGAAGACATAGCTTAGATGAGGGCAGGATAGAGAGAGATAGATAGAGAGATAGAGAGAGAGAGAGAAGAGGACATAGTTTAGATTATGGCAGAATAGAGAGAGACAGAGAGAAGAGAAAGCGAGAGAAGAGGACATAGCCTAGATGAAGACAGGATAGAGACACAGAGGTAGAGAGAGAAGTGGAAATACCTTAGATGAGGGCAGGAGATAGAGAGAGACAGAGAGGAAGAGAAAGCGATAGAAGAGGACATAGCTTAGATGAGGGCAGGATAGAGAGAGACAGATAGAGAGAGAGAGAAGAGGATGTAGCTTAGATGAGGGCAGGGCAGAAAGATGAATATTAGCAGTGAAGGTCACGTCAGGTCAGAAGTTTAAAGGTGTAAAAGCGGAACCTCCTGCTGATTGGCAGAGAGAGCCACCGGTACCTGTGTAGCCCAGGGAGTTGTCATCCTCGTGTTCGGAGGTGGGGGCCGGCGTGACCCCCTCGCTGGCGCCGTCCCGCTCCCCGGCGTCTGTCGGAAACAACGGCACAGCGTCTGAGAGCCCGGTCGAACCCTGGCCCGCCCAGGCCGCCCCGCTGCACAGGCAGCAGGACAGCAAGCACAGCAGGAGAGGGGTGCCGCCGCGTCCCCCGAACCCGCGTCGCGGCCTCCAGACGCCGCGCAGCCGCGCCATTGCGTTCACGGGCCCCGACGGGGGGGGTCTGACCGGTTTGAGCGGTCCGATTCGCCGAAAACCGGTCCAAATTCGGGCTGAGCGGTCAGCGGCTGTGGACGGGGGCTGCGATCAGTGAGCTCCGAGCAGCTGTCAGTCAAAAAGGACCGAGGGACGACGAGAGAGGACGGAGCGAAACGCAGCCTCCGCCTGCGGCCGGCACACTGACCACAGGAACCAACGAACGAACAAACAAACGAACGAACGAACAAACGAATGAACGAACGAACGAACAAACGAACGAACGAACGGGCACACAATGCAGCAAGCCTGAGGGCTTGTGTCCTCAGCCTGTGGTCCTGAAGGCAATTGTTGTGCTGTGGGCATGTGTGCAGAAAGATCTCTCTCTCTCTCTCTCTCTCTCTCTCTCTCTCTCTCCCCCCTCTCTGCCACACTCCTGGGGGGAGCATATGGGCTGGGTGAAAATGGGAGGGCTGGATATGTGTCCAATAATACAGCTGCCCCCTGCACCCAAACACACACACACACACACACGAGCACGCACACACATGACACATACACACACACACACACACACACGCACATACACACGCTCACACACAGCAAACACACACACACACATTATTGTTAATAAGACTTATTAAACAGAATACCCACATTTTCTCTCATGGAAGCAGAGAGAGGGGTATACCTTGGACAGAGTAAGAGACTGAGGGAGGAGAGGAGTAAAGAGGAGTCTGACAGGCCGGGTGGGGGGGTGTGGCTGGGGGGGGGAGAGGAGTTGGGACGGGCCCACTGTGTGCCCTTGATGGCGAGGGACGGGATAAATCAGGCCCGGTCCCGCCCCCTCTCATTGTGGGACGATGATGGGGGTTAATTTGGGCCGGGGGTTCATGAAAGCCAGCCTAAGGAGACAGACGACAAGCCGCAATCTGCCAGAGGTGTCTGTTCGCACAATAAAGACGGGCACAAAGTGGAGACAAACGGCGCAAAGACACAATGGCCCCGGGAAGGGCAGCCATCCCTCAAACGAACGCGGGCGAGATTTAGGGCTCCATTTTCTCTCTCTCTCTCTTCAGCGAAAGTCGAACGAGCTCACAGCGCGACGCGTGGGGAGGAAAAGCGTTAAATCAACAAGCCGTCGGCGAAGACTCACCTTGGACATCGTTTACGAGCGAGCTCGCACACAGAGCGAGAAGCACGCACACACACGGTTCCTATCGCGCCGCAAGAACTGTAAAACTCACAAGTTCACAAGCCCCTTGCTGGGAGAGTCCCATTATCGCCTCTTTTCTCTTTTTTATTTACACTCACAAGTGTCAACAACTGACAGCGCATTATCAACACCATGAGAAGGACAAGGTCTGGACATGAAGGAAAACAGAAGTGATGATGCCTCGCATACTCTCACACACACACGCACACACACACACACACACACATGCACCCACGCACACACACACACACCACTGTGGACATGTACAAGCAGACACATACGAGATATGGGTGTACACAATGGTGAGACAACTGGAAAACCAGATGAGCCTGTCTGTCTGTCTGCCTGCCCCCCAACACATGACCACAGTCCCATTCAGAGCAAACCCCCCCTCCAAGAATCTTTGCCACAGAACCGTACACAACACAAAAAAAAGTGACCCAGAGGCTTCAGCTGCAGTTTCTTCCACTGCAGACAACAACCGCGAGGTGCTATAAAATGGATGGCTTACATTAGTTAGTGCTGGGAGGAGAAATGCAACACAAAAAATGCAAGCAATTAATTTTTTATTCTACCCCGAGAGCTATCAACAGAACAGACTCAAAAACATATTTATGAAGGTAAGAATGAGTGATTAAATTCCCCATTAAACACGGAGAGACACGACGCTCGAGGACGGCAGGTCCTTGTCCTTATCAGCGCGGTGATTAAGTTCATAAGCTCACAGAGCAATTTTGAGGCCTGTTGGCTGCCAGCAACACTACAGAACTGTGCAGCTCTGAGACTTGTCTTTGTGTAGGAGGAAAAAAAAAAGAGAAAAGTAGAAGAAAGGAAAGGATGACTGTTTGAGTCTACTGGTCTCGTTTGTGTGAAACCTGGCGTACCTGCTAACGGTTCACACAAGATCTGTCCGTTTCACTCCTCCTATAATCACTCTGCCTCTTCCCCCCCCCTTTTGCATTTTCCCCCCATTCTCCCTTCTTCATTATTATTCTGCTCGCTCTTTTCATCCCCCTTTCCCCTCCATCCCTGCTCAGTATCTGTTTTTTTTTCTCTCTTTCCCTCACTCCCAGTAAAGGGATTGCACACTGCTAGAACTCTAATTAAAGACCACTTCAGAGTACACATTAACAGGTGGTGTTTCCAGCTATCCCCGAGATGCATGGATGAACAGATCTCCTCCTGACTCCCAGTACACCTGTCTCCCCATTGGTTAATTACAGGAAGCCATGTGCCAATAGCTGATAGCTACACACACGGAGAGCTGGTCTACCCCTCGCGTACGACCCCACACAACCCCCTCAGTCTGTAACCGTGGGAACAGTGGAACCGGTGTTCTAGGTCATAGGTTGTTCTCGGTTCTAGGTTCTAGGCTCTAGGCCCTGTCTGGTGTGACCTAAGAGGCGCTGGAAGATGGAGTCTCAACTTGGCAACCCACCACTCAGAGATCCCCTGTGCCCACATGATCTGAAAACATGCACGCACACACACACGCACGCACACATACATACGCACACACACACACATTACAAGGCTAGTCTCTGGTCCTCAGGCCACACACAGCTGAATCCATGGGGCAGACTGACCCAGGCCAGCCCCAGGGTCTGCAGATGAATCATTATCTGATGATCCATTAGTCCGTCTGCCACCACATCAAATTAATTTAAAAACAGATTGTGGAAATCTCATATAAATCATATAAAAAGGATTTTGTGAAAACACTGTTACAACACAGCTGAATGGTACAAAGGTGCAAAGACATATTTTTTCTTGATTTGGCTCTGCACTCCACAATTTTAGATTTGTAATGAAATAATTCACGTGTGAATTAAAGTGCACACCTTTTATTAAAGGGTATTTTTATACATTTCGGTTGCACCAAGTAGAAATGAGAAATTACAGCACTTTTGTGACAGATGTGTCTCAGGCCATTTATGTATTGATGCGCTTTCAGACTGATATGTTGGCAGTACAGCACAAGGCAGAGTGCATGTTACTTGTATAAAGGCACATTGATAGAGGGGTGAAACAAGTGCAAGGACATCATGTGACAGCACTGAAATGCATTCATTTAGATACTGCAAACTGAATCCCATGAAACCCATTGCACACATACGCCATTGAGTGATATAAATGGCTGGCTTCACCCCCACCTCAGGTGCTGACTCGAGAACAGGCGATAGAATACTCTTACAGTTACCACCCCAGATGAGTAGATCTGGCAATGCCTCCATCTTTGTCACAATAGGTCTGGCAGCAAAAGCAATGAAAGAGACTTAAATAATGTGGGTATGTGTGTGTTTGTATGTATGTATGCATGCATGTATGCATGTGTGTGTGTGTGTGTGTGTGTGGGTGTGCACCCGCATGTGTGCGTGTGTGTGGGTGTGCGCGCGCATGTGTTTGTGTGTGTGTGTGTGTTGGGTCTTAATGTAGGTCAAGTCTCAGTGAGTATCTGTTTCACCGGTCCGCTGAAACAGAGGTCAGAGGTCAGAGGTCAGAGGTCAGAGGTGGACTGGTCATTTATATAAAAGGCTGAGTCGAGGAGACGTTGGCCATGCAACTTGCAATCGGGGGGGGGCATTTGATGATGCGTCAGGTCTGAGAACGGGCCACACCCAACCGTTCGACCAGAACCAATCACATCTGCGCAAGATCACAGCCAGTTGGAATTCAGTCAGCGCTGTTACCTCGCCAGTCTAGCCAGACTACACACGGCATTTACCGCCTTCTCGCAGCTGAAGGTTGCTCGACTCGAACCCTGCCGGCCGAAAAAACAGCTTGGGACAAGATTTACTGCCCGGCTGCCCCTCACGTGTTTAATTTCGCTGCATGGTTCTCATCCGGCTTCGCCGCTGTTCGGTATCCGCAGAGCTATCTGTGTAATTACACGACCTTGTTTATTGCTCTCAGGTGGTGAGGTCATTATTAGAAAACAGAAGAAGGGTGCGTGGGTGGGGGTGGGGGGTTTGGGGAGATGGGGGGGGGGGGGGGGGTGCCTGGAGTAGAACGCGGTCTCCACTCACAACATCTACCTGCGCTGTTCTCGCCGCCCTGTGACTCATTTCCATCTTGATTACACGTACTGCACTCCGCTTCTCAGCAGAGCCACCAATGGGGTTTTAATCAGGTGACATGATTACAAAAATACACACAATGAGGAGCCGTAATGGGGGAGAGAGAGAGAGGGAGGGATGGAGAGAGGGAGGGGAGGGAGAGAGAGAGAGAGAGAGAGGGAAGAGAGAAAGAGAGAGAGAGAGAAAAGTGGGAGAGGGAGATAGAGAGAGACAGAAAGAGGGAGAGGGAGGGAGAGAAAGAGAGAGAGAGAGAGAGAGAGAAGGAGAGAGAGAGAGAGAGAGAGAGAGAGAGAGAGAGAGAGAAAAAGTGGGACAGAGAGAGATCAAGAGCGAGTGGGAAAGAAAGAGAGGGGATAGGTACTAGCCCATAGGTACAGCAGTGATGATCACCCAGCAACAAAAAGATTGAACAGAAACTCGAACACAAACACCATGCAACGCCCAGGCTGGACTTAAAACAGTGAGTAAGGGTAATATGAGTATGGGTAAAATAATTATTTACTCTTTCAGATTGTAGTATTTAGTGGTACCATGATCTGTTAGAAATTCTCAGAGACCTGCAGGAGCTGAGCTCTGAAAGTGGATGATTTTATTTAATTTTTTGCAGAAGGGTTCCATCATCAAGAGAAGCGACCTTTCAATAAAAAAGAGAGGTGGACCTTTCAATAAAAAATTAAAAATAAATAAATAAATAAAAAATTCCCGCTTACAGAACTGCCAGCCAGTCTCTGGGGCTCAATACCTCTTTACCTCCCTGCACCCTGCACGCTGCACCCTGCACGCTGCACGCTGCACGCTGCACGCTGCACGCTGCACGCTGCACGCTGGTTCCTCTGCACACTCCACTGAGCAACACCTGTCTCTGCCCGGGCCTCCTGGCTTCCTCCAGCGCTGGCACTGGCTGCCGAATCCGCGCCAGGGCTTATCGAGCGGTTTCGTTACCCCTGTTCCCCCGACCGCCTGAGGGCGGCTCCGCTGCCAATACCCCCCCACCCCCACTGCCACCTCCCTCCCCCCCTTCACACGCCCTGGCTCGGAGAGAGCCCTCTTCACGTTAGCCACCGGACCGCTTAGCGTGACAGGATAACAGATTAGCCGCTCTAAATGAGAAGCGAGCGCGTGTGTGGGGTATTAAAAAAGGCCTACGCTGCGCTACTGCAGCCACGCTGTTCATCATTAGAGGTCACCTGGCCCCAGGGCTAAAAAGGAGGCTTCACACCGGGGCCGTGTCCGGCTGCTCCCGTGAGGTCTGCGTTCTGGGCTCACTCATGGGCGACCGAGAACATGCAGCCGAATTGGCAAAGAGGGAGTCATGTGACTTCCCATCCTGAACATCGATTGGTCAGCTGAGTTTTGGGGGCGTCAACATGACTGACTCGCATCAAAGATAGATAACGGAAGTAGCAATGGACAGAGTGAAAATACGGAAGTAAAGAGGGAGGGAGGGAGGGATGGAGCAGAGGGCTGAAAGGGAGAGAAAGGGTAGCAGGGTGGCACGGATGGTTCATTCTCACAGTAAATTTCATTGACCATCGTGAACATCCCTCCCTTCGTTTGGTGGCCATCACAAGACAGATCGTGGCTCTCTGCCACAGCCTCCTTCAGGGCTGGCACCTTATTAGAGTGGGGAGCGGTTAAAAAAAAAATAAAAAAAAAAAATTAAAAAATAAATAAAGAAATCTGTCACGTTTCCGCATCACGGAGGATTTTAAACAGGAAGTGGAGAAAGTTGGGAAATCGTTGGGCGAACGCGAGCGAGCGGGCGGTACCGGAGCCGCGGGGCTGCGGGGGAAAGCTGGCAGGTTCTGAGCGCCGGTAATCCGTTAGCCAGCCCCCTGACGGCTGGCGGCACTTACGGCGATGACGGACGGGCGAGCTGTCAGACCCGGACGATCCCGCCACTGACAAATCGGCGAGCTCCTCTGGCGGTGAGTCAGCCGCCGGGAGGGTCAGCCACCGGGAGGGTCAGCCTGCGGGAGGGTCAGCCTGTGGGAGGGTCAGCCTCCGGGAGGGTCAGCCGCGCTGATCCGCTCTGTACCGCGCTTTACAAGTCCAGCTGCTTCACGCCGGGACTTCACGCTTTGAGCAAATCCTGTCCGCCAAATTTCTTTCTCATTTTTTTTTTTTTTTTCGCTGCCAAACAAAACTTTGAGAAAAGAGAAACTTTCGGACAATGACGGCATTGTCAAATACCTCCCATCGCAGGAACTGCCCCACTTTTTCGGTGAATTGCGTTGATTTTTTATTATTATTTTCCAAACACAGAGTGACAATGCGAAGCTGAAGTCAGTCTATTTTGATAGCACACAATGGGACTGGAGAATCACACAGCACCGCGCCCTGACCTCATGGCAAGCTCTCTGATGACAGAAAATTGTGCAAACACACACAGACGCAAACCCACATGCAGAGACACACAGACACAGTCACACACACAAACACACACAGAGACAGACACAGACACAGAGTCACACACACACACACACAGACACACAGACACAGACACACACACACACACACACACACACACACACACCCACACTCACACTCACAGACACAGACACACAGACACACAGACACACACACTCACACTCACACCCACACTCACAGACACACACACACACACACACACACACACACACGCACCATCAAGAACAGCAGGATGTCAGTCCCCACAAGGCGCACACACACTGCCACAAACACAGCACGCTCCCCCAAAACATCCTCTCAAACAGCAGGCAGCCCCCCCCCCCCCCCCCAAAACTGCAGCGCCATTTGTTTACCGTCAGCATGACAACAGAGGGGAAACTTTCAGCCTTTTTTTCTTTAATTAGACAGCATTAAAGGAAAACAGCGGGAAGAAAAGGGGCAAACCTGAGCTCATTTATCATCACATCTGTCTTCATACCTGGGCTCATTTCTGATGTGTGCACATCTCTCTCTCTCTCTCTCTCTTTCTCTCCCCCCCCCCCCCCCCCCCCACATGGTCTGTGACAGGGGTTGACAAATTTGCAGCTGAAAAGCCCTCGTTATTGTTCAAAACAGAAAAGTAACAGAATGTGTTTTAATTGGCCAGTGAAGCTAGTCCATTCCTTTTTTTCCC
This sequence comes from Anguilla japonica, assembly GCA_025169545.1. Classification (NCBI taxonomy): domain Eukaryota; kingdom Metazoa; phylum Chordata; class Actinopteri; order Anguilliformes; family Anguillidae; genus Anguilla; species Anguilla japonica. The sequence continues at coordinate 38,346,563 of CM045894.1, forward strand.
CTCTTTTTTTTTTTTCCTTTTCTCTTTTTTTCTGCCAGTTGCTTCATGGCTGCATTCAAACAGTTTCAGTTGGGAAGGTACAGTAAAAAAAAAAAAAAAAGAGAAATAAAAAAAGATACACATCAATCACACCTGATAGGCCGGTGGAAAGAATTTTAATTTCATATCGTTGTACACAGAGGTCATCTGCCTGCAGGGGCACACTTTCTTATTAATGAGAATTTTCTCTAAATGCCAGAAAGGTTTTTGGTTTTTCCTGCATTACGGGAACAGATGAATTGCTTGTGTGCTCTACTGAATTTTAAACCAGAGCGACGATTCCCTGTCGAGCATTATAAAAACGTACATTTTTGTCAGGCAGTAATTCAGCCGTTTTCACTCGTAAATATCGTCGGTACAAGCCGACATTAATTAAATGCCATACAAATGAAGATAAGAGAAGTACATTTTCAAACGCAGTGGTGCGCAACTAATTTCACGCCTCACAAATGGGAAGATAGCAGCGTGCTTACTACCGGTCACATGTCTGTTTACTAAACATGTCATATATGAGTGCGCAGTTTGAAACATATACTTTATTTCACTAATTAGTCAGCGTGAGACCAGTGAGTGAAGGTGCTGTATTTTATTCCTCCTGTGGAGGAATGTTTTTGTCATAATTAATAGGTTGCAATGGACAGAATTTATTCTGTATTTCCTAAGAGGAAAACATGTGAGACTGCAGTAATACGGTGTGGCTGAAGAGCAGTTGCACGCACGGTGCAGAATTGAAATATGACCTGACTGTTGCCGATTGCGGCAGTCCAGGGGGGCTGATGAATCACTATCCCGGGTTTTCGGTTCTCCGAGTCTTCCCCACTTGGTCAGGCAAGAACAACCACGCCAGTGAGCCAGGGCACGCGCAGTCTGTCCTTCCGTGCAATGAATGAATGAATGAATGAATGAATGAATGAATCATTGCATTTATATAGCACTTTTCCAGATGCTCAAAGTGCTCTACAGTCATGAGTGGGAACTCACCTCACCTACTCATCTGGGTGATGCATATTAGCCATTTTGCACCAGAATGCTCACCACACATCAGCTAAGGTGGAGTAGGAGAGCACACTTTTTTCAGCCAATTGAATCAGGGGATGATTAGGTGGCAAGTTTGAAAGAGCCAGGGTTGGGAGCTTAGCCAGGACACCGGGGAACCCCCTACTCTTTGCGAAGAGTGTCATGGGATCTTTAATGACCACAGTGAGTCAGGACCTCGGTTTAACGTCTCATTCGAAAGACGGAAGTGGCTGCACAGCTCCACTAGCGCACTGGAGAGTCAATGCTAAGTGCAGGCCCAGCTGAAAGCATCCCACAGGAGCCGTGTGCTCTCCAACCCTCTCCCAAAATCTCAGCGGAATTATCGCGCAATGAGAGTCACCTGCACTCGTGATTAGACTCTCCAAATTTGAGAAAAATAAGAAAATGGGAATGTCATTAAAGATGAGGTGAATAAAAGTACTAAACCTTGTTCAAATGTCAATGTTCTCCGAGTCAAAATAGTGTATGCATAACACTGTGTCAGAAAAGCGCTATATAAATAAATGCTTTATTATAAATTATCATAAGACTGCAATTGCTCATTCCCTCATTCTCTGCTCAGATGTGGAAAGGTTTTCCTCACGGTGATCATGTCACAGATTTTAATGTAATTGGTTTCTTTTATCAATTTTCTCTCATGAATTTTACAGCCACGGTTCAGCTGGCATGTCATCTGAGGTCAGAGAGGCTGAACCTGTGACAGACACTATCTCCTGTTCACAGACCAGCCTGCCCCCTCCTTCCCACCTCCCTCCCTCCCTCCCACAGGCCCCCTCTCTCTCTCTGTGTCTGCCAGGAAAGGGCAATTCCACAGGGGAACATTTATGCAAATGAGTGCGTCGTGAGCTAATACCTCGCGGCGAAACCAGCGTAGACTGATGAGCGAAGCTGCATCTCCAGCGTGCGGGGGGCTGATTAGAACAGCTGTAAATAAGCGGGGGGGGAATCCCGCCAGGTTCCCAGGTCTGACGGGGGGGGGGGGTGGGGGGATGGGGGGGCGGTGTTCTCAGATCTCATGGTGTCTCCACACAGCCAAGCCTCCTGGCTGTTGTATCGAAACCTCAACTCCGCAGAAGAAATATTCTAGAATTCCCCACTGTTCAGAGGCAGAAAGAGAACATTCTAGAATTCCCCACTGTTCAGAGGCAGAAAGAGAACATTCTAGAATTCCCCACTGTTCAGAGGCAGAAAGAGAACATTCTAGAATTCCCCACTGTTCAGAGGCAGAAAGAGAACATTCTAGAATTCCCCACTGTTCAGAGGCAGAAAGAGAACATTCTAGAATTCCCTACTGTTCAGAGGCAGAAAGAGAACATTCTAGAATTCCCCACTGTTCAGAGGCAGAAAGAGAACATTCTAGAATTCCCCACTGTTCAGAGGCAGAAAGATAACATTCTAGAATACTCCACTGTTCAGAGCACAGCTAGACACAGACAGGCTGACCAGTACGCACTGATCAATTTTCGAGCAATATGTTCCCGGTTCCCCCTAGGTTCAAGGTTCAAAGCTATGAAGCGATCCGCAAGAAAGCCAAGGGTCTTTTTTAACGATACCCGAGAGAAATAGGTCAGGGCTAAGAGAAGGCACTAATGGTAAGGGTGCCATGCTTCAATACACCCAGAAATATATCTGAGCTTAGCAGAGCTGAACCCACCCAGAGCATGATGGGAAGGACAGGTTTGGAATGCAGTGAAAAATGCAAACAAACAGGCTATGAAGAATGACCTGGGTGTCCTCGATGCTTTAAATTTATATCACATAATTAATGATTCCATAGTGAGTCTGTTTATTAATGACCACCAATAAACAAGACTCACAGAACAGAAAATGGAATGAAGCAAAGAAAGAATCAATGGCCAGCTACAGCTGAAATTCCATCCAACTGAAACAAATTTAAATTTGTTTTCATTTGGTCTTAATCAGCTATGCTTTTTGCTCTCTGTATGTCCCACAGCAATACACCTTTGACTGATCTGCTGCTCTTTAAGCAGACATGATCAAAGGTTGCTCGCCTGTTTCTTCTACGGTTTCTCAAATAAAAATGAGCTCTTCCATGTTCTCTCACCCCGAGGAGCGAACTGGCAACCTTCCTAGTCAAACAGGCTATGCCCCTACACTGTATTGATTTTTCTTTTGATATAAGCCAGTATTATTGTCTGCCTGCGGCTGATTCAAAAAAGGTCTGTTTTCTGCTTGCTTAATTTCAGAAAAATAAAGATGGAAATCCTTTTGTATGGTCTAAAAGAGAAATGTATTCCAACCTATAAGTGCAAACACTAAATATTCACACTGGCAATCCCAAGGACCCTGCCAGTCCCCCAAATGCTAAGCTTCAGTTCTGTGCTGACAATCTCTGAGAAAACATCAGGGCAAAATGCAAGTACCGGAGGAGAAAAATAATAAAATAATATTTTATATTTTATATTTGTATGATATGCGGGGAAAGTTGAGTGAAAGGGAGTGAGGTTTTGAGACGAATTCTGAAAGAACATTTACAAATAACATCCCAAATAAGGTGTACATTTACGGTTGTTAAGCTGCTGAGGCCAAACGGTTTTTGTGTCTGACAGAAGGGAACAGATTCAGGGCTCGGGAGTCTGACTGAGGCCCTGATACCAGAGCGGCCTTCATCCTCGTCTTCAGCCGGATTCAGACACGCAGCCTCTCATTCACCCCATTTAGAAAAGGGAGAAATGGTCCTTGGAAAAAAAAAAAACATTCTTGCTAGCACTCATTCTGTCTGTCTCTCTCTGTCTCTCTCTCTCTCTCCTGTTCAAGCACACACTCACGCAGGCACAGTTTAACTGGCGAAACGAACGGCAAACGAAAAAACCGACAACAAAACAGGAATGATGAAAAGAGGGGAGAAGAAGCAAAAGCAAGAGGGCCATTCCTTTTTCTTCCCTGAAAGAGAGGAACCTTGGTACACGGGAACACGCTCTCACCCTCACCCCAAAATCCTGGAGACACTGTCCCCCGCGTGACCCCGTGTGACCTCTGAATTTCAGAATGTTTCTCTGAAGCTCTCACTTCAATAAATAACCACTGCGTTACAGGGTCTGAATCTTATTTTCCCTTACTTATTCGCCAAATGGCCAAGAGATTAAGATAACCGCTATAAGTTATATGTTGGGGAACTATATTTAAAAAAATGAACTGTAAAGTTGTTACATGCACAAACCTCACGCATAATTCATTTGAACCTCATGACAATGTCAAAGGGGACTGGAAACGGCTTCCAGAAACACACATGGCTCCCATAAATCTACACAAAATGGAGTTTGTACAACTTAAACGTGTTTCCGCGGCAGCTTTAAGTGTGTTTTGGAATGTGCTCTAATAGCCCAATCGCTCAGAGCCGGGAGCTGTTTGTAACTGTTAAAATAAAACTATTTACAGCCGAAGGATAAACATTCCCTTAAATCACGGCCAGAGGTTGTGCTGTTTTAAAAAGAATAAGTGTACGGATAAAGTGACAGAACTGGATCGCAGCAAGTTAAGCTCCCCCATTTCCCCCTCCCTCCTCCCTCCTCCCAAACCCTCCCCCCTCAGCCCCTCCCCCCTCGCCTCAGCCCTGTTCGAATGCAGAAGTACCTCAGAAATCTGCATGTAATAGAAGTGATTTCTGCGTTGCTTGTCTCAGATTGGTGTGGAAATCAGTGTCCTGTGACTGGGGGGGGTTTTATCAGCAGCCCGCACACGCGTGAAGCCCCGCGGTAAGGGCACCACCGCACACGCCGCGGCGGCTGATAGGGCGTGCCAAATCAACGGAACCGTGGCCGCGATCACCATGACAACGCTACACAGGTTCACGCCTCAAGCTCCGCCTACCCCCCCCCCCCCCCCCCGTACGATTCCAGGCCCGTCCCCGAGCAGAGTAACGGAAGAGCCCTGTGTGGATGAGTTTTGCCGTGTGGGCGCACGGTCAGTGCGAATCGCATGGCCGAACAGCGCCTTCAGGCATGCTGGGAAATCTTCAGCTGCTGTCGTCTCCGTTCGGCACACACACACACACACACGCACACACACACACACGCACGCACACACGCACACACACACATCACACCTTCCCCAGGTGAGACCTACATACAGTGGCAGAGAGTAATGGATTTGCAGGTGAGAGTAAGCTGTGTACATGGTGCTTGTTCACAGTTGACGTACAGGATTTCCTGTCTCTGTCAGTCATCTCATCTCCCCGTAGTATCACTGCAAGCTACAGCCACACACAAACACTCTCACAACACCTCTCTCTACACATTACATTACATTACAGGCATTTAGCAGACGCTCTTATCCAGAGCGACTTACACAACTTTTTACATAGCAACATTGGGCTGGATATATACTGAAGCAATTTTTAAGTACCTTGCTCAAGGGTACAACGGCAGTGTCCTACCCAGGAATCGAACCTGCGACCTTTTGGTTACAAGCCTTTTGGTTACAAGTCCAGTTCCTTACCCACTGTGCTACACACCTCACATGCCTTATGCACAAAGGGGCTACCGTTTTGCTCGGTTCAAAATAATCCCTCCCTGCCTCCTCCCCCCCCCCCCCCACCACCACTTCCTCCACGCGGTTAAAACATGGACCGCTCCCACCTGCACGATGGCCCAGTTCGGTCTGCAGTCTGTTCGGGGCACGTGGTGTTTTCAAGCCTCCCAGAATAGGCCCCGTATCTTCACTTCTCCCAGGCTCCCCCAGACGTGCTTTAAGCTTCGCAACGTTTGATATAGACGCACAGCGGGATAATCACTCAAACAAACTGTCACAAGCAAACATTGTTTCGGGAGCTTTGCCAGTCATAACGGATATATTCTTTTCCATTTTCTTTTCTTGGTACATTTTTCTCATAAAAATACCACAGCCGAGGTCTCAGAGGTGTTTTCTCTGTGTTTTTGGGGAAACACGTAGGTGTCGATGTATGTGTACGGGATCGTTTAAGCCAGGGGCATGGGTCAGACCAGAAAGCGTAAAATCCCAGCCCTCGGGGAATGAAGGCTGATGTCGCTGCTTCACACGGCAAAAGGCCAGAGCAGAAAGAGCACGTCTCCTGTCAAAAGCCAAACCCTGCACACGCAGGGAAGATCGATACGCAGAAAATAACAAAAAGGGTGCTTATTTTTATTTTCCCTCTCTCCATCCTCTCTCTCTCTCTCTTTGCCTTCTTCTCTCAAATTCATTTTTATTTACGATTATCATTTACAGAATTATGTGCTGAAGCTGTGAGAGAGAGGGGTATAAGAAAAAAAAAAAAAACCAGACTGAGAAAACTATGATGAAACAAGGCAAAAAATAAAAAAAAATCAATAATAATAAAACCAAAAAAAAAGATTAATTAAAAAAAATTAATATTGATAGTAGGGGGAACAATCATAGACAGACTCACACAGACTGAACAACCAGACAGGACAGACAAAAACAGACACAGACAGACGTAGACAGATAGAACGTATACTGAGTGGAGAGAGGGGAAAGGGGAAAAAGATAAAAACTGAAATTAGTGCATAACTGCACTTTTTTCCTTTCCTTCCTTCCCTTTATTCTCTGCCTGTATATACAAATAGCCAGTGAGACAGAGTGTGTGTGTGTGTGTGTGTGTGTGCGTGTGCATGCGCGCGTGTGTGTGTGTGTGTGTGGGTGTGGGTGTGAGTGTGTGTGTCTGTGTGTGTGTGTGCATACCCTGCGTATGTGTGTGTGTGTCGCTATGTTAAAAAGTAACAGAGCAGAAAAGTGCGGTTATTCCACACTCCTCTTTCCAGACCTCAGGCCTCTTCACTCAGCCACACACACCCTCCAGAACTGAGCAGCGAACAAGTGAAGTAATTTATTGGTAGCAGGTGAGCTCTTGGATGAAATCAGACCGATGACTGACATGCCAGGAAGATACTGTTGCCATCTGTTTGGGCTTAACATGTTGAAAGAGCATGAAAAAAAACAAGTGTGAAAGACAAAAAAAAAACATAAATTGACCTTGAAAGCTCAGTTTAATTGCATACGTGTCAAAATGTTTCCACTGATGTACCACACTGTCCCTAATGCGATTGTTTACACTTTTTCTCGAGCTGAGCCCAATGAATCGTAAATCAGAAAAGGCATGGATTTGATTTTTTTTTGTAACATTTCTGTCTTTAATTGGGAGGATTTAGGAGAGAAAAGAACAGCGTGCCACGGTGTCAGACATCTGCTCTTGATCCCACCAGCCCTGCCTTCATGTGGCTGGAGACCATTTGGGTCTTCTTTCCACTGCTGTTCCCAAACAACCGTATGCTTTCCACACCAGGTCTGGGAAAAAGAGTGTAACAGGGAGGTCATGTGACCACAGGCAGCCATATTCTCAACCACAGGCATGTTGTTTGGAGAGAGAGAGAAAAAAACTGAGATGAACAAATTAACACTGAACATTGGACGGGGGGGGGGGGGGGGGGGATTATGTGCAAACCAGGGGTGAGGCACATGCTGCTTGAGTGACAAAAAAAAAAAAATGAAACAAACCAGAAAGGAAGAAGGCTAGCAAATGATATTGAGAACCAAGGATTGTGATTTTCTGAAAACTGCAAGGCTGGATATAATGTGCAGGAGGAGCACTCAAACAGACCGGCAACAAACTCAAAGTCAGATCACGTTCACATTCAGTGTCAGAAACACATTTCCACAGATTTGGTCTTCTTAACAGGCTGTGGCTGGTTCAACAACAACCAGGCCCAACTGATAGCCACTGATATATGTGCAAAAACAGAGCAGACGCACAGATGCCCAGTCGCCAAACATACAGAAATAACACTATGTACTCTGGTAACCTCACAACTGCCCACTGACCCACAATGCACAGCGTGCACGCGACAGACTTCTCGCTTCTCACCGATGCCTCTGGTGGCTTATCCAATCGCTGCTCTGATTTCCACCCTGCGTAACTCCTAAATTAACCACTCTCGGTCTCAATGACAGACACAGTTGTTTCCAAACAAAAAGCCCGAATTTCATTCCTTCTCTTTTCAAACGAGGACACAAAGGAGTAGAAAAGAACGTCCTTATGTCTCTTTCTTCCAGATATTCAGTTCGCAGATTAATTAAAGAGTCAATTTTCAGTTGTAGTCTTGAGTTCCGCCTTGCCAATCTTCATTAGTTATGCCCTCCCCAACCCCCCAACGATTCCAAACTTCCTGTCTGTCTCCCTCCCTCATCCTGAGCAAGCTCTTCTCAAGAGGATCAGACTCAGGCCCAAAGAGAGCACAGCCACTGACCTTCACGTTATCAGAACGGGTTCATCTGATACTCCCAGGCTGCTGTCAATCAACACTGAAGACACGCCCAAAGCCATAAAAAAAAATGCACGGCAAATGATTATGACTTCATTTTAAGCCTCAGAAAAAAAATCATTGGGATTATGAACGTGTAATGGATGTGACCTTATCCACATCCTGCCCTTTACAATGGTGAGGTGGAATACATAATTAAAGAACAGGCTTTTTATGAGGTATTTATTAATTTTTTTTTTCTCTAAGCTGTGGCTGACACCAATCAAGCTTTACAACCTCATAATCCATCGGCAAAAGTGCTTTACCACGATGGAAGAAGCCTGCAACTTTGCAACTTAGGAAAACAACAGTCTCGCTGAACCTTAAACTGCATCTTTAACATTCATTCCAGTTGAATTACGGAAGCCAAACATCTTTTAAAAAATGCAGAGCTTGCCCATCACCGTGACATCATTCAGGTCACAGACTCTGATGTGGTCTCAGAGACAAGAGGAGTCCAAACAAAATGTCAGTGCATGCTGGCTTAGTCACAACAGTGCAAGATGTCTCTACGCATGTCTTGTCAAGTCAGCCCAGGTAACTTTGAAGACACACAGCTGCCACCAGGGGGTGCTGTTACAAATAAATATTGAGAAACCTTAAATTGCTTTTTTTCTCTATATTATCTCTGTCTTCCTGACCAATCGCTGTCACTGATGTATAGTCAGCCATTGCATTTTCTCCAAGTGTGGTCGCAAATACTGTAATATGGCAATGGTTATGAAAAGACAAGAACAACGATTCAGGACTTGAAGTGACACACAAGAGGGCGATCAGATTGATTTTAACTTGGAATGTCAACTAAAAGAAAACACCAAATCAAAGGAAAGTCTCTTCTCTGAAAGCTCTGCGGCAGCACAGTCGAAACAGCTGGGTTAACTAATGCTGTCCACACATGTAGGAAAACAGCAAAAAAATAAAAAATAAATAAATTCTGATTCAAGTGTTCAAATCTGTAACGAAAATCAGAGCCAGCAATTCCCCAGCGTGCAACGGACGAAGCACAGACAGGTCTGTTATTGTAAATAGGCGATACATCTACATCTGCTCCGTCAGTACTGACAATAAGAATGTGGCACAGCACTGACCCTGCCCGTTCGATCCATTAATAACCAGTGAAACAGCCAAGCCGTGCTGTCAAATAAGCAACACCTGCCCATAACAGTGAACACCTGTCCATTATATCCCCTCCGTGATCCCACACAGCCACACCAATCCATCCATCCATTACTATACCCCGCTTATCCTGGGCAGGGTCGCGGGGGTGATGGAGCCTATCCCAGCATGCATTGGGTGAGAGGCAGGATACACCACACCACACTGTGCAAAACCAACTCCACATAGCGCCATCTTACAGTATGTTCCGGGCTGAATCTGGACACCTTTGTTGTTACACAGCATCACAGATATTTTTAATGTTTGTCTATACTCCTGTGTTCTTGTTTTATGATGGCTATGTCTATATTGTTTCTGTTTGATCAGTGTTTTAGTTTTTCGTTTTTTTTTTATATAAGGTGACCTTGAGTGTCCAGAGAGGCACCAATCAAAACAATGAGACCGCTCTGCAAACTACCAATCAGACCGTTCTGCAAACTACCAATCAGATCGCACTGCAAACTACAAATCAAACCGCTTTTCACACTACAGTCACAGTACACTGCACTTAAGGCTGAATCCACTCAATGATGTGTGTCACATTATGTTACAACAGCTCTGGACTAAACCATGACACAGGGTGAATTTACACTGCACTGTGTCAGACTGTGCTACAGGATGCATGTTCATATGCATGTCTTGGCAATTGGGCCCAAGTAGCGTTGATGACACACAGCTGCTAGCAGGGGGTTTACAAATAAATATTTGAGATCCTTAAATTGTTTTTTTTTTCTCTCTATATTATCTACATCTTCCTGACCAGTCCCAATGATACACAGTTAGCTGTTACTTTCTCCAAGTGTGATACTCCTCCGGCACATCTCCTCCAATCACTGGAAGTGCCACACATCTCCTCCAGTCACTGGAAGCTCTACACATCTCCTCCAATCACTGGAAGCTCTACAAATCTCCTTCAATCACTGGAAGTGCCACACATCTCCTCCAATCACAGGAAGCTCTACACATCTCCTCCAGTCACTAGAAGCTCTACACATCTCCTCCAATCACTGGAAGCTCTATACATCTCCTCCAATCACTGGTAGCTCTGCACATCTCCTCCAATCACTGGAAGCTCTACACATCTCCTCAAACCAATGAAAGCTCTCCTTTAGGGCTGTGTATCCTGTCATGAAAAAGTAACCGTCTTGTAAGGAAGTGCATCGAAGGCTGTAAAGGAGTGCACGCGTTTCAGGTACAGTTTTCCTCACGCAGGTTAAGGTCGCACAGTGGTGGTATGAGATTGGCTCAAAAAAGCCAAATATCTGAGAAAAAAATAATGAAAAAAAAATCCATTTCTGATTTACTGCGTACTTCTGTTAGCCACTAAAAACGGTGCCTGCAGTAGCAACAAAAGTGGAGTTGTAAGGCCAGAGCAAACTTCAGACAGTAAAACACTGAGCGCTGCTAGCGACAAATATCGAGCAACTCAGCACACTGCGGCTCAAGCAGGCACAGCCACAGCCACAAAATAATTGTTTTTGGAGCCAGTACTCAGGTCTGAATAAAAACACATGGTCTGAACGCCTGCTGGAGTTTGATAACACCTTTATACTTTATACTACCGCAGAGTGAGTCATTTTAACTTGTGGACATGTTTAATGACTTAATTTCCTAAGGGTAAAAAAATAAAGTCTTCTTAACCACATGCAACAAATGAGATCAACGACAACAGGCATTACATTTATAAACAGCCGTTAAAGGTAGCACATCTGGCAACTACCTATTAAAAAGAAAATCTATAATTTAAAAATTATTTTAGCATTTTATTCAAAATTATTTTAAAAATTAGTTGCTATTTGTCCACTTACGGTCTGCAATGCAGCAGGCATGGCCAAAACAGATTAGATCTGCTTATCACCACGAGCCCCGGTCAGCAGTCTCTAATGATTCATTACTGGCAGCAGAGGCACAGGAAGCATGCAAGCATCTCCTTGTTTGTGTGAAGTGTGACCGTCTACTCCTGTGTGACCTGAAACATCACTGCGTGACAAGAAACATCATTCTCCGAACTATTTACTGTGCTACCACTGCGCTGAGGTGTAAGCCATGTCATACCCTCATTAAAAACACGCAGGGCTGTGCCTGTGATTGTGGCGTATGCCCAAAAGAGTCCAAAAGTGTTTGGAAAACGACACAATCTTTTGTTGTTTCGCCTCTGCGGTACTCCAGCACACTGCGTATGAAATGAAAAAATGAATATGAGGTCACAGGGCAGACGGTCAGCTTTAATTTGAGGGGTATTTACATCTATACTAGCCAAACGATGTAGGAATTACAGTATATTTTTCTTTTCTCTTTTCACCGTAGGTCAGTATGACCCGCGGGCTGCACGTAGGACAGAGAACAGTGCTAAAATGCATCCTCATTAGTGGGGCTGAGCAGGGGTAATTGCCCAGACTGGGACGGGAAGGGACAATTACCATATTGCCCATTTCAGCGCACTTAATTACTTCCCGTATCCGTTTCCATCCCAAACCTGCACCCCTTGCCCCTGCGCCTCCCTCCTCCTCCTCCTCCTCCTCCTCCTCCATGCACCCCTTCATTACCCCCACACTGTTCCGCTGTAGGCAGCCAACTGCCAACCCCAATGAGCCTCAGATTAGGGAGCACAGAAGGACAGTGGCCGCTATTAGCATATCGTTAGCATATCGTTACCGCTCGCCGGTCCAGCACCTCCCACGCCTCCATTCATGCCCCTGTATTTAATTCACAAAAATAGCCCTCTCAAGTGCAGTGCACTGTCACACTCAGTTTCTGTACTGCTCACTCACTCAGTGCACAGACAAGCTAGTGCTGGACCTGGAGTGTGATTCTGAAACAGCCTCCCTGTAGCAGACAATGAATTCTGTTTGAGAAATGTTTTTCAGAATCTCTTTGCACGCACTTCTCTGGTACTTATTCTCACTCTCTCTCTCTGCAGGCCTTCTACACATCCGTAACAGCTCAGAGACAAGAGCACAACATCTGTGCATTGTGGGCCAATGAAAGCACAAGAGCATGTCACACACACACACAGCCACACAAACACACACACGCACAACCACACAAACACACACACACACACACACACACACACACACACACACACACACACACACAAATACACAAGCACATACACAGACACACACGCATACACAGACACACACACACGCACACACACACACACACACATCCATTCAAAAATACACACATACGCAAACACACGCACACACACACACACACACACACACAAACACTAAGGCATCTACCTCAGTTCAACGCTGTTCACTAATGCCACTCCCAAAACGAAGGGACGTGCGTACAGCTGCCCCTACTGTATGAGAGAGGTACTGCACCAGCAAGAATCCAAACGTGATTGGATAAAATGTCACCGAATCAAAACCATTAACCCAGCAAATGGAAACTGCGACATAAAATCTCAAAAGAGCCCCGTGCCAATAAACACAGCGTCGCTCCGAGTCAACACCTAAAGGGCTGAACCGGCCAATTTTTCCCGCCAATGACTGCTAGTTTACTAGCGGTTAGCATCACGGCGCTCCTGGGGAATCGGACCCGGCGAGCCGTACTCCCCGCCGTTCACGGACATGCTTTTCCCCTCCGTCACAGCTGCGCGAGAACGCCGTATTTCACTGGTGTCAGCCGCGGAAACGCGGCGGGGAGACTCGGACGGCGCATTAGGCCGCGTCGAGCGGCGGCGCTAGCGGGATCAAAGAGCCGCGCGGGACCGGGGAACGCTGATTTGTGACACCAAAGAAAACAAAAACATTGGAGGGAATGAGCCCATAGGGGAACCCCCTGATAATGACTCTCTGGAGATCCGGACTTGCTGCAGCCAGGTGCAGCGGCGGTGCTCCGGATCGAGGTTAGCGTGTGGGTGTGTGTGTGTGTGTGTGTGTGTGTGTGTATGTGTGTGTGTGTGTGTGTGTGTGTGTGTGTGTATGAGAAACGCGTACAGGCCTAGAACCGAGGAGTCAGTGGAATCAAACTTCAATAGGAGAGGCTCATCTGATTTTTAACCTCTGAGGACCCCCGTGTGCGGAGGGGGTGACCGCGTGACCCCCGCAGATCCTGAGAAACTCTCCGTGCCCCCCACCCGGCCCGGCCCACGCCTTTCAGAACCTCATATTTATGGGCTGTGTCCAACGCGGGACGTCCACCTGGTTTTCCACTTCCACGCTTCTCCTACGGCCCGAAAGTTTGAAACTTTGAAAGTCTGAAACAACTCCTCGTAATTCACGCCCCCCCCCCCCCCCCCCCCCCCCCCCAGTCACAGGGCGTCTAACGGGGCGTAAACGCATCGCCGCTTGAAAGGGGGCTCTCCAAAAACGGTGAAAAAATACATAAAAAGTAAAAAAAAAAACTCACCAGCTGTTGAATGATAGACTGCAAATACTTTATTCTCTGTTTCTAACTCGTGAAAATGACCTTCACCAAGTGTGAGAAAATATGAGCATTTTCTCTGGGACCTGCCATTGCCACAG
>CM045894.1:38368070-38370570 GCA_025169545.1 Anguilla japonica
ACTGAGCCAAACCACACAATTACCATTTAACCTGGAGCACACTGCTCCAATACCAGCACTGTGTGGGTGTGTGTGCGTGTGTGTGTGTGAGAGAGGATGAGTGAGAGAACGTGTGTGTCTGTGCGTGTGTGTGTGTGAGTGAGTAAGTGAGTGAGAGGATGAGTGAGAATGTGTGTGTGTGTGTGTGTGAGAGAGAGTGAGTGAGTGAGTGAGTGTGAGAGAGAGAAAGAGAAAGAGAGATGGATGAAGTCAGAAATTTCCAGTGCACAGTCTCTGGCAGTAAGATCTCACCCAGCTCCAGTTACATTTCCTTTTATCTGCAATGCACTGCTCAGGTCAGTGGGGGTTCGGTGGGGCTGGGGGGGTTCGGGGGGGGGCTGGGACTTGGGCTCAGACGGAAATGTTTCCTCAGCGCGCAAAGGTGCGGCGTCGTCATTTCAATCCCCCCGACAGCCATCGCCCCGTTCTGCTGCGGCCAGGAAACCCGACACACTCACACAGGACTGCGTGTCCGAGAGCACGCTGACCACCCTGGCCTGAACGACCAACCAGCTCACACAGGACTGCGTGTCCGAGGGCACACTGACCACCCTCGGCCTGAACGACTAACCAGCTCACACAGGACTGCGTGTCCGAGAGCACACTGACCACCCTCGGCCTGAACGACCAACCAGCTCACACAGGACTGCGTGTCCGAGAGCACACTGACCACGATTGGCCTGAACGACTAACCAGCTCACACAGGACTGCGTGTCCGAGAGCACACTGACCACGATTGGCCTGAACGACTAACCAGCTCACACAGGACTGCGTGTCCGAGAGCACACTGACCCCCCTCGGCCTGAACGACCAACCAGCTCACACAGGACTGCGTGTCTGAGAGCACACTGACCACCCTCGGCCTGAACGACTAACCAGCTCACACAGGACTGCGTGTCCGACCGCCCTCGGCCTAAATGACTAACCAGCTCACACAGGACTGCGTGTCCGAGAGCACACTGACCCCCCTCAGCCTGAACGACCAACCAGCTCACACAGGACTGCGTGTCCGAGAGCACACTGACCCCCCTCAGCCTGAACGACCAACCAGCTCACACAGGACTGCGTGTCCGAGAGCACACTGACCACCCTCGGCCTGAACGACTAGCCAGCTCACACAGGACTGCGTGTCTGAGAGCACACTGACCCCCCTCGGCCTAAAAGACTAACCAGCTCACACAGGACTGCGTGTCCGAGAGCACACTGACCACGCTCAGCCTGAACGACCAACCAGCTCACACAGGACTGCGTGTCTGAGAGCACACTGACCCCCCTCGGCCTGAACGACTAGCCAGCTCACAGGGGGAGACAGAGGGGAGAGAGACGGGTGGGAGGGGGAGACAGAGGGGAGAGAGAGGGGTGGGAGGGGGAGACAGAGGGGAGGGAGAGGGAGAGAGAGGGGAGAGAGAGGGAAGAGAGGGGGAGACAGAGGGGAGAGAGAGGGAAGGGAGGGGGAGACAGAGGGGGAGACAGAGGGGAGAGAGAGGGGAGGGAGGGGGAGACAGAGGGGAGAGAGAGGGGTGGGAGGGGGAGACAGAGGGGAGACAGAGGGGAGAGAGAGGGGAGAGAGAGGGGAGGGGGGGAGTGCGAGGGAAAGGGAAAGGGTTCGCGATGTGGAACGTTCCCCCAGTACCACAGCCCTTTGCGCTGGTATTAGACCTCCTTTTTCAGCACCAGACAGGCTTGGTAAACGAGTTGTGGATGAGACATAATACCCAGAGTCCTTCACTCGGGAAAATGGCATCCTCTGAAATGATGTAAATTATTAAGATGAAAGTCCAGCGGAGGGAATCGCGGCAGACTGAGAGAGCGTTATTACATTCTAATGCCGTTATTTCCAGGAGCTGAGTGGTGTGGATGTTTCTGCTTCCTCCCTTCAGGAGTTACGAAGCACGCATCCATTAAGACACCGTTCCGTGGTGTCATTCCCATAAATGACACATCGCAAATAAGCACTGGTTTTCCTAATTTCATTAGCAGCCCACTGTAAATGTTTTGATAGACCTGGCATATTCATCAACCTGTTGCAGTAAATGCTGAAAGCTTCACAGAAATGCCTACATTCCATATACTTCGGTCCTGAGCCCGGCTGCACACAAGAGAGTGGAAAACAAGCATCGCCCCCCAAACCCCCCCCCCTTCCCACCACCTGCTGTTGTTTCAGTTTTGTAAATGAGTGTCTGTGAGTCTGCGCGTGAGAAAACATGCAGGTGTGTGTGTATGTGTGTGTGAGAGAGAGAGAGAGAGAGAGAGAGAGAGAGAGAGAGAGAGAGAGAGACAGAGACTGAGAGAGAGAGAGAGAGAGAGAGAGAGAGAGAGTGAGAGAGAGAGAGAGAGAGAGAGAGAGAGAGAGAGAGAGAGAGAGAGAGAGAGAGAGAGAGAGAGAGAGTGTTTATACGTCTGCCCTAATCGTTTGAGTCTCTCAGGGATGCGTATGAATCAGCAGGAATGGCTGTACCGC
>CM045894.1:38375570-38388070 GCA_025169545.1 Anguilla japonica
TTATCTTCCCAGACGCGTCTCTCCTTTCCTTCCTGGGAAGGGGAGGAGAGAATAACGGAGGAGAGAATAACTTCCTTCCCTGATCATCCATTCCTCCCGTCTGCAGTGGGCCGGCTGCCCCTCATTAATCTGTCCCTCGCCCCGGTCCTGTGAAGTCTGAAGATGAATGGCGGCAGTCTCGCGCCATGAAGCGGTCTGAGTGTGTGTGTGTGTGTGTGTGTGTGTGAGCGTGTGTGTGTGTGTGTGTGTATGTGTGTGTCTGTGTGTGTGTGTGTGTGTGTGTGAGTGTGTGTGTGCGAGTGTGTGTGTGCGTATCTGTGTGTTCGTATCTGTGTGTGTGTGTGTGTGTGAGTGTGTTTGTGTGTGTGTGTGTGTGTGTGCGTGTATGTGAGTGTGCATGTGAGTGTGCGTGTGTGTGTCCGTGTGTGTGTGTGTATGTGAGTGTGTGTGTGTGTGTGTGTGTGTGTGTGTGTGTGCATGTATGTGTGTGAGTGTGTGTGTGTGTGTGTGTGTGTGTGTGTGTGTGTGTGTGTGCGTATCTGTGTGTGTGTGTGTGTGTACCCCCACACCTGAGGAGCCTGTCACTTTGCATTATTGATCCCCACTGTGGCTGGCTTACGGCGCTTGCAGATTTTCGTCTCGTAGCCTGCGTAACCGCTTCACAACAGCGCTGTGTTTACTGGTGCAATCGAGAAAATAATAATTACTTTGCTCAAGGGTAAAACAGAACAGTCACAGCTGTTTTGAACATGACCCCCCCCCCCCCCCCCCCCCCCCCCCCACCCCCCACCACCACCACCACCTAGGGCCTCAAACAGCCCTTTCACACCTCTGTGTGCCATGTCACTTCCTCCTAGATCGTTTAGGTTCACATTTACAAGGCTTTGCATTTGTTTACATGTGCTTGCCGCCACTGAGATGACCAATATAGTTTCTGGGCTAAACTACGCTTCCCAATAAGCAAATACCCCACTGATATGACCAATGTAGTTTCTGTGTTAAACTACAATTCCCAATAAGCAAATACCCCACTGAAATGACCAATGTAGTTTCTGTGTTAAACTACGATTCCCAACAAGCAAATACCCCACTCAGAATCACGTACATTCTGCAAACATGACTGATTAAAAAATGAATGCAGGAAAATCCCATAATAGGCTTGTTCAGATTTCAGCTTTATTCAAGCAATGATGATTAATACTATGAATCGCAAGTTAGTTCATTAGTGGGCAATTAAAAATGACCTTTATAAAACAACCATTTCAATTCGAATGGTGTAAAAAAAACTACAGTATTTACTAAATCACTAAATGAATACTGATGTTACTCCACAGAATCACTGTCTATATGGTGTTAATATTCTGATGACAGACACACAAAGAAGAGCTCATTGTACATTAAAATGTAGCTGTGAATAAAATGGGGTAACCTGCCCAAAAATGTCCTTTTCCTTATCTCTGCGCCCTTGTTTAGTTGATTGAATTTGTTACTGAACTAAGGTTGCTGAAAATATGTTTTTTCATATTCTTCCATTACGTCCGACTTGTACTTATTGGAACGAGACGTTAATTTCTGATTTCATTTGTCAGTGAATGCGTATACGCTCATTAATGGTGAACGCAAAGCTATTTACGACATAATTTGGCCTTGCGGGGGCAAGCCGTCCCTCAAAATCCATTAAATGCCTACTTCACGGCAATTAACAGCCTGTTAAAATTCTGTCCTCGCAATTACGCTTGAACAGAAAAACCTCCACTCTTCTGCAAATGGTCGCTCTGTACGACCCAGATGGGTTGTGGTGGGTTTCCAAATCCGCCATCGCAAAGCAACTGGGACCTTGGAAACCAACGGAAAGGCACCACGCAACAGCATAGCGCACACTTCATTTTCATCTGAATTAAGCGCTTCTGGTTCCCTCCAGTTGGGCAGGACGTTCTCCGGTTCTGCCCGGCCGTCCACGTTCTCAGTACCGGTCCCTCGGGACGTGATTAGAACGACCGGCGGCTCGTCAGAATCCCTACCGTTCCGCTGAGATTCCTTTTCTGTGGGAACAGGGAATAGTCTGAGAGGGAAATCAGCTCTGTGCGCCAAGATGCTCGAACCACATCTGTCACCGGCTCCGCAAAGCTGAGGTTAAAGAAGGCGTGTTGAGAAAAAAAAAAAAATCCTAAGCCTTGCTTGCGGTTGAAATGACTTCATATGCGACTGGCGGGAGACAGAAGCTATTCTCCTCATCAAGATGGTCTTTGGTGTACCAAAACCATCCCTTTGCCACAACGGTGGGGAGGTTGAAATCACGGATAAGCGAGATGGCGCGTTTCCACACCGTCCATCGTCTCTCCGACGAAACGCCAGTTTTCGTGGCGTCCGATGCGGTCGGCCACACACGAACGTGCAGCGGACCATCAACGGCCTGGTGCGCGCGGTTTCCACTTTACAGACTCAAATCTGGAGCCCGCTCAGCTAGGTCTGACCGTCACCAGATCCGCAGGGATCTCGGCTGCGCCCGGCAACGGCACTCCGTCAGAGATTCTGCGGGGGCTGCGGCTGCTCCCGGCACCTCCGGACACACCTGTGGGGTTTGAAGTCAGCGAACCGATCGCTCGGGATTCATGAAGATTCATAACCGCAGGGCCACACAGCCCCGAAACAATGTTATTTGTATGTTTTCTCTCCTTGCGAGCGAGGGGGCTTTCCCCTAAAGGCCTGTGCTGTAGTATGATTTAGAAACTGCCTCCCTGTAGCAGACAACAAAATCTGTTTTAATGCCCGGTGAGAAATGTTTTTCTGCATCTCTTTGCGCTCAATACTCTGGTACTTATTCTCACTCTCTCAGTCTCTACTGGCCTTCTACACATCCTTAACAGCTTAGAGACCAGAGCACAACATCTGCGCATTGTGGACCAATGAACAGACACACACACGTATGCACACAGTGCACACGCACACGCGCACACACACACATGCACAGACACACCTACATACACACACACACACACACACACACACACACATGCATACACACACACATGCTCAAACATACACACACACACACACACACACACACATTCACACACATGCATACACACACACATGCTCAAACATACACACACACACACACACACACACACAGACACGCACGCACACACACTGCCTTTAACAGGAAGTCAGTGGGAGGTCTGCTTCCTCGTCTACTTCCCTCTGAACTCTGTGGCCCCCCCAGAAAAGCACAAGGGGTTCGAGGGGGTTAGTGGGTCAGGGCGGGGCAAGGTAGTGCGGGGTGGGGCGGCACAAGCCAGGGCAGTGCCAAGAGAAGGAATTGCGCCCCAGGGCACTACTTCTGCATGTCCCATGCGAATTCTCACCCAGACACCCCCAGAATGCATTTCAAATTCTGTGTCAAACATTGCCAGTGCGGCTAATCACAGTTCAGCTACTGACAAGACATGATTACCTGTCAGCGTTCAACGGGTGACTGCCCTTGACATTTTACCATATTCATAGATTGTCGTAAAAAAAAATATTGAATGCATTTATCAAGGAGGGAATTATAAAATTCCCCTGCGCGACAATTATGAGTGCGTTTCTGAGTTTTTTGGCTTCGGATCAGACGGCTCTCCGGCCCCAGAGGGGCAGAGGGATATGGGAGAGCAGACGGGGTGTGACACGGCGATGAAAGCGATGACAGCGTTTTCACACAGCTCCGCTCTGGGGTGTTACGCTTTTTTTTTTTTTTTTTAACATTTTTTTTTTTTTTTTTTTTCTTCTTCGCTTCTCGGATTTCTCAGAAGGAGCCGGTGAGGTCTGCCGGCTGCATTCCGCGCCCCCCCTCCCCGTCGGCATTTGCGCCCCAGTCAGAGGAAAACGGCGAGACGTTGCAGCGCCGCGCTGAAAAAAAACGGCTTCTTCGACGTTCACGGAACGCAGGGTCGTAAAAAAAAAAAGGTGCTGACGGGTTCTAGAACCTTCCGTCGAACGGAATCAGCCAGGGTCTCCCCATTGCAAAGGGCTGCAGAAGATCCGAATCAGCCGAGCGCACCGTTATGAAACCGTTTGATGGAGCAGGCCACGCCTTCAAACTGCTTATTCATTTACCAGCATCCTCTTCCCATTTGTATTGAAAAATGAGACTTCCTGGGAAACAGTGAGTAAATTGGAGCCCATAGTGTCACTTTGCTCCCCATGTCCTACTTAAACATGGGATGCATTCCTTTCTCACATTTCAGAACAAATGCATGACACTCCAGTTCCACACCACCACTGGGGTCCACCACTTCAGCAAGGATTTCAGGTGAATTTTGACTAAAAGCTCCAAACTGCTGCCCTACACTCCACATCCCCTCACCAGCCAGTGCAAGCTTCTTAATCACTAATGCTAATGGGAGTCCCTGAATAGTCAGGGACGAGGCACCAATGAGAGGCGAGCAGCACAGCTGCAATTGGACGAGGCACCAATGAGAGACGAGCAGCACAGCTGCGATTGGACGAGGCACCAATGAGAGACGAGCAGCACAGCTGCGATTGGACGAGGCACCAACAAGAGACGAGCAGCACAGCAGTGATTGGCTCTGAGAATTCCACTCAAAGGGGACACACCCCCAATGGTTGCGCAGAGGCACAGGGGTCCCTTTCAGTCGATGCTAATCCGGCCTTTAGAGCCCGCAGGCATGAAGGGGAGGGCGAACAGGGCCCCCGAATCAATTAGGAGTCAGGGGAGCAGCGGTGGGCTGGAGGTTAATGTCTGCGGGGCTGAGCACGGAGCTGCTATTAAACACGCTACGGAGGCAGAGACGCATGCTGAACAGAGAGAGGGGTGTGTCAGGCAGGGTTGCCAGATGCCCATTTTTTGGGGGGGCAGAATGTTTGATTTTTTAATTATTTGTACAGGTCTTGTTTATGGCCCAAACCTGGAAAATATGATGTCGTTTTTTTTACAGTTTGAAATTAATTTACGTCTCAACCAACCCCAGACCCGTGATACGTTCCGATATCACCCCCACCCTGCTACTGGTTTGCCATTGGCTCTGGCAGCTCCCCAGCTCATTCACAATTATGTTTTTTCAGTAGTGCATGTTGCTGATTCCGACAAATTCTAAATTTGGCAACCCTAGTGCCAGGGCTCCTCACATGGACAGGGGCAAAGAGCTTCAAACCATTTCAAGACATTTAAGGTTACAGAGATCATTTTAAGGCTACATGATGATTCAGAGAAGCAGGAAAGCTGATACACAAAGGTTGACTGCAGAAGGTAAACATCTTAAATACCCTGTTTCTTTTCCAATACAGGAGACTAAGTCACAGTTCAGCAAAACAAAACAAAAAAAAAAGCACTGACACTTATTATTAGTAGTAGTTTCTTCACCACCACCAAGTCCTTGCAATTTAGAAATGAAATACTTTATATGGAAACATGACATTAAACATAAGAGAACAGGGTAGGACATGTTCCAAGAACAGGAATTAAGCAGAGCATTACGTTATGTCAAATTGAGCACTCTAATTTCTAAATTGTATCGATCAGATCGTAGCCATACTATGATTTCCTGGGTGATGGAGGTTTTAAGAACGGATCAATAAAGTCTTGCAGTTATCTTACATTAACTTCTCCACCAACTTATCACTTCCCAGGATGCTCTCTGTTTTTTTCCCACCACTCAGCACTTCAGAGTTCACAGTGTGTCTATCCCCCTTTCAGCGAGATCCTCCTCTACCGCCTTTCTGGAGACGATACTTCCAGTACCCTCCATCTGTGAGCTTTTGATAGACATCACTCTTTCGATAACCTCTCCTCCCAGAAATCCCAGCACACATTCTCTTCCCGTCCGAGCTGGTAGTTTTTCTGCCGTCCTTTGCCTCCTGAGATGATGGAGCTCAGCTCTTCTTCGCGAGATCGGGCTGTTTTTTATTTTTCTTTTCACTACCCGATGAGTCCTAGATATGTGGGAAGGAGGGATCAACCTTTCTGAGAAGCCTGAAGTGTTTTTACTCACACAAGAGTGATTCGTCCATACAAATGCGCGTCCGTGTTTTCTTGTGAAAAAGTTGAGAGAGAGAAAAACAGTACTTTCTGTATTACCAGAGGTAAGTCAAGGGCAGAGGACCATTCTCAGAGAGAGAAGTCACTTGCAAAAAAGGGAGAGACGAAAGCCTTTTTGATAACCCAAGATAAAAAACCCTAACAGATGAAAACGCGTAAAAGCAAATCACTGTCATTGAGCTCATTTTGCACTCCTGGTCCTTCCCCTGCGGAATGCCATTTGCATTATTTAACAAAGGTCAGAATGAGGGGGTGTTCAGAACAGAGAGAGCTGAAGAGTCTCTTTCTGTTCATTTTCTCTTTCCGTCTCTTTCCCCTTCCCCCCTCCCCCCCCCCACTTTCTCTCCTTTGCCCTTACTCATTAAGTCTTTTTATCCCGGAAAAAAATGTGACTGAAAGAGAAAATGATATTCTGACTCCGCTCAGCAATGTTTGAAATAATTCAAGTCCCCCTCTCCTCTCTCCTTTGCGGAACGTTCTGGAGGGTTGGGGCTGAGAGGGACGGTTGCGGTCGATGTCTCCGGTCAGGTCTGTGAAACCCGGGCGCGGGGGAGGCGGTCCGCGGGCGCCGTCCCGACGCCCGGCGTCCTCTCGGGCGCTCAGTCACGCTCACCTTGAGGCGAGGCCGTGAGCCGAGGCGGCGCTGCTGCTGGGATCACACCGCCGGATTTATGACCTCATTTACAGCGCCATGGCGGCATCTGGTCCCATAACTAACTCCGTATCCACCCAACGCCGCCGCCGCCGCCACCAACTCCTCACACACACATACGCCCATATCTGTGTATCCACCCAACGCCGCCACCACCGCCACCAACTCCTCACACACACACACACGCCCATAACTCCGTATCCACCCAACGCCGCCGCCGCCACCGCCAACTCCTCACACGCGCACACGCCCATAATGCTGTATCAACCCAACACCACCGCCACCAACTCCTCACACTAGCACACGCCCATAATGCTGTATCAACCCAACACCACCGCCACCAACTCCTCACACTAGCACACGCCCATAACTGCTGTATCACCCAACGCCGCCGCCGCCACCACCAACTCCTCACACTAGCACACGCCCATAACTCTGTATCAACCCAACACCGCCACCGCCAACTCCTCACACACACACACGCCCATAACTCCGTATCCACCCAACGCCGCCGCCGCCACCGCCAACTCCTCACGCGCGCACACGCCCATAACTCTGTATCCACCCAACGCCGCCGCCACCGCCAACTCCTCACACACGCACACGCACACGCCCATAACTCTGTATCAACCCAACACCACCGCCAACTCCTCACACACACACGCCCATAACTCTGTATCCACCCAACACCACCACCACCAACTCCTCACACACACACACGCACACACACTGACCCGTAATTGCAAACACAAAGAGAGGGACGATGGAAAATCATAGGACAGCTTTAATGTATTTTTTTACTCAGATACACACACTGTTTAAAGCCCTTTCACTGCAGTAAGTGTGGCCCCCAGTGCGATTACTGCCAAATCAACAACAGCCGGACGTATTTTAAGAAAACAAACAAGGATATCTACAATAAATGGTCATGTTAAATAAATAAAAAATAGTACAGAGTCAAGAGTAATATGTATGGAATAGCACATGTGGGTGTATGAGTGCTTTAGTGAGTGTCTCCAGCTATCCATGCATTACCCATATACAGGTAAGTGTGTGTTGTGTGTGTACAAGTGGCACTTAGGAGCATATTTGTGAAAGCGCTGTGTGTAACTCACAGTAAAGAATGAGGAAATTCTCTGAAACAAAAGGCACCGTGACAAACGAAGGTCATCGCAAAGGAAAGTAATTTGATGCAAACTGAGATTCTTTCCATGTTAATTTTTCTCATTGAAAAACAGTTTGCCAATCAGCAGTGATGAATCACATAATGCTAATATCCCCATCCTCCAATTCTATTAACCTCTATTAGTTCAAGTTATTGCCAAAAAAGCTCCACACTAACCAGGAAGGTTGACAATTAATAGCGTACACACACACACACCCACACATGCACCTACGCACACCTACACACACACACAGCTGGAATGCTAGTAGCATAAATTAAACTGATTCCTCTGAGAGCGTTTGTGAAAATTGATTACAAGTATGCACATTTATTATCGCTGCTTAAAAAATCATCTAATCATATTTATATGGATAATAAAAAGGAGCCCACTTTAAGAGGACTGTGTTTGCCAAGTCCTGCGACGTTATCGCCGCTTCCCGTTCTGCCACGGTCGTCCTGGCATCTACAACCAATCTTATCAGCATCTTCTTATCTATTTATCACACAGCTCAAAGGACATTCTGCCTTGGATAAAAACTGCAACCTTGGTGCACTTATTTACGACCCAATGCAGAAATTCCCTCCAAACTTTATGTACTGCATTATATCTTGTGTGTTTATCTGAGCTTTGAGGCATAAAGAAATGCGACAGGGACACAGCACTGGCAAGCAGGAGGAGAGTTTGTATGTGTTTGAGCTGAAGTTCAGTGGCTGAATACATTCCTCACTGAAGGCAACCACTCCTCCCCGGAGACAGCACCTTTTACTTGAAGGCGCCAACTGTCACCTTGACCTTCACGTCTTGCGGTTTTGGAAAAAGGTCAAAGGGCAAGCACACATCGAGCAAATGTCACACGACAACTGGTTCCAAAGACAACAGGAGGCCAATACCTAGCTCACAAACAGCCAAACATTTAATAAGGGTGCCATTATTGAACACTTTGACCACCAGGGGTCAGTACTGAGGTCATAAGCTGGACTGAAAGATTACCATGAAAGGTGACCAGGGCCTGCTGGGTTCTGCAGGGGCCAAAAGTTTTTATGCACACACACACACACACACACACACAAGCACATGCACGCTCACACAAACACACACACACACAAACGCACACACACGCAAACACACACAAACACACACACACACACACACAGACACACAGTTGAGAATAGGAGCAGGCAGCCATATAAGGAGTTGTGTGACAGGTGGCTTATGCCATCATGTGCAGTAATGCTGCCTCCTCCTATCAATTTTGTTGCTTTCACTTCAGGATAACATTATGCATTTTAATGTATCTTCCAGTCCAATAAAAAAAGGATGCATTTCCTTACCTCACCTGTAGCGATGCAATTTAACATATGTTGTTTTCATGCCATTTGCCTAATGTGTTAAACTCTCTTATGCATTAAGCTCTAAGGAAGATACATATTCACATTATGTATTTATTCAATGTCTGCTGAATATTTAAAGCTTGTTTATGGGCATAAAATCAAAATAAATAAAAAAGCCAGAGTGGGAAAGCATGTTAAAGGATGCTAAGATTCCTGTTTTTTAACAGAGACATATCAGTAGAATTAACATAAGAGTGCTGTTCAGCTTTGTTGGAGAGGGACTGTATTGCCAGGTGCTGGGCTTTTTTGTGAAGCACAGCAGGTGTGAGCGTCGGCAGGTCAAGGTGAGCTGGTTTCCAACAAACACAGAAATGTATTTTACAGGAGCTTGCAGAGGTGTGATGTAAAATAGGCCAGTGAGCACAGCCCAGGCCTACGGTTGGCCAGACGCAGTCCCGTACACCTGTGGGCTCCTGAGGTTTTTGTATGTAGTGTTTCAGCACTTAGCGGATCAGGTAATTCAGCCGACTGCAGAGTTAACCACATGCCGATTTTAGGATGAAAACAAAACCCAGCGGATTCCGGAGACTCACCGGGACCAGGCCTGACCGCCCCCTGTCCCGGGACATGCAGTTCAGTCAGGATTCAGAGGGAAGTCACATCAGAGGAGGTCCCACACTCCGCCACCAGAGGTCAGCGTAGAGCAACTTATGCTACTGATCTGCAGATCTGATTCTCCCCACTGGATCAGTTACACTGGGGGGTTTGATCCTGATAAATAATTCACCAATCGCATGGCGGAAATGAGCCATTACCCCTCAACTCTCAAGGACAAGAGCTTCCTCAGAGTGCATGATAAATCAGCTAATCTCTCTCTCTCTCACACACACACACTGACACACACACGCTCACCCACTCACCCACCCACCCACGCTCACACTCACTCACTCACTCACTCACACACACACACACTCACACTCACTCACTCACTCACTCACTCACTCACTCACTCACTCACTCACACACTCACACACACACACACTCACACACACACACACATACACACACACGCACACACTCACACACTCACACACACACACACGCACACACTCACACACTCACACACTCACACACTCACACACACATACACACACACGCACACACTCACACACTCACACACGCACACACTCACACACTCACACACACATACACTCACACACACTCACACACTCACACACACACACACACACACACACACACACACACACACACGCACACAGGTGCCCATGATGCCCTCACTGTAGCGCAGTCCCTAAATACTGAACACAGAGAAGCACCTCCTCTCTCACAGAGGCCCAGAGTAATCTCCATAATGCAGCACCTCTCAAAACCCACTCATCACACTAGAGCATCCCTTTTCCACAAGAACGGGCAGCAGACGGTTTCCCACACAGAGTGTTCGCCCTCTCTCAGACTGACACACAGCACACCAGCACCACTGTCAGCTCACACACTGACACACACACACCTACACCAGTAATACTGTCAGCTCACACACTGACACACACACGCACACACACACACATGCACGCACGCACGTGCGCACACACACACACACACACACACACACACTCAAGTTTGCCATTGGCCATTTTAAATCCAGTCCATTTCAAAAAATATAGCAAAACTTTGAAAACCGGACACGTACTTCAGAAGAAATAAACATTAACAGATTTTTAAAAAAATAAGAATATCTTATGTACGGCACAAAATCAGTTGTATGGCATAATGCCACACAGACCCAGCATACTGCTTGTGTTAACACAGCAATACCGCATATGACCAGAAGGTGGAGGCCTCCTCGTGTGGATCAGGCCTGACTCCGGTAAATGTCAGGCAGAGACGGAGCTGAGTAACAGATCGCTGTGTGAGGGGTTTCACGGCGAGCGCGATAACGAGCGGGGAGATGATGACTCCAAAGCGGCAGCTACAGAATATTTCACTGCTGCGCTGGCAGCGGGTCTGAGCCGGCATGTCCTCCACTGAAGGGCTGCCTTATGTCAGAGCCTTCTGCAACCCAGTTCTGTGTTCTGTGATGATGTCACAGTGTGACATAATTTCCTGAGCGTTGCTCTTGAGTCAAGCAATAAGCATTACCGTAATGCTGTCATCTCTCCGCTGGTACACACAAACATGCAGAGCAGACAGACTGAAACAGAAACACACAAGTATGCCACCCACGCATACACGCACACACACACACACACACACAAATCAGACAACAGAATTTTTTTGTGTTTGCGCAAGCTTTCTGTGACCCATGAAAATAATAAAAATGTCCCCTCTCTCTGAAACATGACTGAGGATGAGCATGCCAGAGACATTTTAAGATTTCAAAATTCTCCACAGAGAACTGTTTAATATCTATATGTATACACAATCCTCCAAACTCAGTTGGTTGAAGAAAATCAACTAGTGCTTATTTCTGAATGTTTCTGCTCTAGATTTACATTTAAGCATTCATTAGTAAATCATTCATAAATTCAAAGGCTGATGATTCAAAGGAAATTTGAACTCTGAGATCCTCGATACAGTGAAAGCTCGACATGGAGATGAAAACTGCTATTTCAAAAACTGTGCCACAAGAGGGCGATGCAGGATAATATTCTGCACATCTGGGGGCTGAGACCGGTCTGGATCTCCGTTCTTGCGGCTGATCCCCCCCCCCCCACATACACCCCATACACCATTTCAGTGGGACCAATTACCAAGCCCATCATCAAAAGCAAAATGCTAATGATTGATACACTTTGTACCCATATTAATAGCAAAACGGCTATTTGTGAACGTGTTAAGAAAATGAACATACAAACAAACGTAATGCCTACACTTAATAACAGAGCACACAATGCCTTCTTCTCAGTTTAACTGAGCACTACTTCACACCCTCTCATTGACGAGCGCACAAAGCACCCGTAGAGCCATTTTTAATTGCCTGAAATAAGCAGCAAACCGACACAAGATCTGATTTCAGCAGAGATTTAGTTTGGCTTTGACAGGCCAGCGGATTAAGCTGAAAAGTGCACTCTGAAGTCCTTACTGACAGCACAAAACATAACAAACATAGGAGCGGTAATAAGGGAATGCAAATTCAGGACTTAAACACACACACACACACACACACACAGACACAGACAAACACAAACACACACACACACATAGACAAACACAAACACACACACACAAACACACACACACATGCACAAACACACACACACACACACACACATGCACACGCACGCACACACACACAC
>CM045894.1:38390570-38403070 GCA_025169545.1 Anguilla japonica
ATAAACCTCTAGGTGGGGACAGCCGTTTCTTGACACAATAGGACACCCGACGTCTCATTTCTGGTCAGCCGCAGAGATCGTGCCGCCGTGCTGCTGCCAGTGAATGATGTCGGGATGACAACGGCGTCTCATTCTCGCGTCTCTGCTTGTTTACCACAGGGTCACAGGCCCACCCTTGCGGTGTGTATAAACAGCGTATAAACAGCTCTGTGAGCAGCCTGTGTGCGAAAGGTCGGCTCACAATGCATGGCATATGCATACACACACACACAGACACACACATTTACACACCTGGACACTAATGCAAAAGCCCGCACACGCACATACACACATGTACGCACACACATACTGTACACACACACACACACACACACATGCACACATGAATGCACGCATGCACGTGCACATAGGCGCGCAAACACAAACACACACAACAAAAAGAATTATTAAAAGACAGAATATATTAGCAGTGTTGAGATGGGGTGTCAATGCTTCATAGTGGCTTTGGATATAACACTGTAAAGTGAAAAAAAAAAATCAGGTTCAACACCCAGGTAAGTCACTGCTTGTTAATCACTGAAGGAGTCATATTTGGATAATGTGCTGCATAAAGATTTCATAATAAAATAAATAATGTAACGAATAATAATGAAAATGGTGCAATATTTATGGATGCATTTCATTTGAAGTTGTGGCTGAGAAGTAGTAGATATTTTATCGAAAGGGAAGATTGGATTAAAAGAGAAGCATTCATTGCATAAGCTTATAGCATAATTATAAAGATGTTATTACATGTCAATAAATGCATTATTCATACCCTGTGCATTCACAGGTGCTGGGAATCCTTCTAAAATACTATCCAATTATACAGGGTCAAGTTGGGCTTTGAACTTGCAACCTCCAGCTTCGACTGTGCCACACCGGCATCCCCCCACCCCCCTTCCTGTGCCCGCCCCCGCACTGGAGCAGAGAGACAAGGGCTCAGTGCCACCTGGCAGCTTGGCGTGAGCGTGGTGGAGGGCGGCGAGGCATGAACCGCGGAAAGGTGAAGAGTGCCCTTTTTCAACCTGACAGGAAATGCCACCGCGGTCAGGATTCTCCTCCTCGGCGTCTCCTCCTGAGGTCCGTAACCTTTTTAACGCCGCGTTCTTCACCGCGCGCCACGACGACGGCGCGGACCGCGACGTAATACCGAAAAGGAGAAAAGGGGAGAAAAAAAAAAAAGAAGAAGAAAAAAAAAAGTCACCCGTGACTGCCTCTCCGTTGCCGTCTTAATCACGGAGTCCCCCTGGTTAACGCCGGCACTGCTCTGGTCCCCGTAAGGATAAACTGCTGTACAATGTACATAAAACGCCCTGTTTAAGGCCATTGTCAATGATGTATGGAACATTACCCTTCTGGCAAAGACGCCGGCGGAGAGGCAATTTCAACGCCGCGGAATCTATTACACTATTAGGCACCGCTGTGTTCTATTTTATTTTATTTTTTTTTTCATTCTTTTTTACGAATTCTCCCTCCATTACTACCGAGGCTCGCCATTAAGAGCTGAGAGAGAGAGGGAGGGAGAGAGAGAGAGAGAGAGAGAGAGAGAGGGAGAGAGAGAGAGAGAGAGAGAGAGAGAGAGAGAGAGAGAGAGAGAGAGAGAGAGAGAGAGAGAGAGAGAGAGAGAGAGAGAGGATAGAGAGAGAGAGAGAGCAGAGAGGATGAGGAGAGAGAGAGTTGAGGGAGGGGAGAGAGAGAGAGAATTTTTTTTTGAATTTTTATCCATCCTTTATTCCTACACTCAACACACCACTGCCATTACATAAAAAAAGACAATACACCAAGAAATCAAAAGTTCAAAACTAACAAGTCTACCACAAAAAAACCATTAACAAAAACACAAGTCTACCACAAAATAAAAAATAAAAATAAAAATAGCAATAAATAAATAAAATAAAAAAACATAGTCAAGTTCATCCTATTCCATCTGCAAACAGTAATTAATTCCCTTCCACTGAACATAAGACACCCTTAAGACACCACACACTCTGAAACACACTCAAACTCTCCATTACTTTGTGATATTGAAACTCCATCAACACCCTATGCCTGATCATACCCCTTAGCACAACCACCACATCTTGCCTATCCCCTCCACCAATTGTGTTTTTGCGACTTGTGTAAATTGCCATCTTTGCTTGCCCCAAAATGAAATTAATAAGCTGGCATTTTACTCTTTTCTTCGGCTTATAAGGGAAACCAAGGATAAAAACCTTATTAGTGAAAATTTCCCCTAGAAGCTGAAATAGTCCTCCCAAAAAAGAGGAGAGAGAGAGGGAGAAGCTCGTCCCTGGCTTTGACGCACCGCCCATTTAAGTTCTCTGCGAGGCTGGGCGGTGGACGGGATGCTCGTTAACGGCAGGAAAATAAAAAGATGGCGGCGAGGGCTAATCAGCGAGCACGTGGAAACTGGGCCCGCGCGGCGTTCGCGAGGATTACCGAGCCGTGGCGGTACTTTCTCCACCCCCCCCCCCCCCCCCCCCCGTGTGAAACCCCTACGCCAGCAGGTGAGGGCCTACACAGGGGGGTTTTGAGGATTATACAGAGGTGTGATACCACTACAGCGAGCTCTGCCAACACTGCCTGGGATTACTGCGGGATCTGTGTGTGTGTGTGTGACTCAGGCTCCTGGCCCGGGATTTAGTATTGTTTGGGCGGACTCTTGTGTAGTGAGCTCCATCGCTGTGGGTAGGGCAGCTTATAGCCCGGCTCTTAACTCAGTGATATAATACGACAGGGGGACAGGGAATCGCCCACCAGCTAGAGGCAACGCTGCAAAGCCTGTCAGCAACCACCGTTTTACGGGAAGAAAACTTGTCCTACGCATGTCGGTTCTACCTGTTAGAGACTAGAGAGAAGAGGAGTGAGATAAAGACAGAGAGAAAGAGAGAAAGAGAGAGAGAGAGGGGGGGAAACAGAAAAAAGAGAGGGAGGGGAGAAAAGAGAGGACTAGAAATCAACAAATGTGGCAGGAGAAAAAGTGAGGGAGGTCTGGGGATAAGGAAGGAGGGACTAGAAAAAGAGAAAGAGGGAGAGCAGATGTAATGACAGACAACACTGTGTGAGCATCTTCCCCCTGGAGGATAAAATGATTCCACTAGGCTTCAAATAAACGGCCAAAGGATCTAAACTCACAGAAATGTAGTTACTGTTGCCCAGCTAATTTGCTATCACATTCACTCTGTACTGCCGGGACCTTGAAATCTCTGCACAGCATCACAGCTAACAGTCAAACGGGGTGGAGAGCGCGATGCTTCTTTCAAACCGCCCTTCCTCTGCCCTGCTTTTACACTCATTCTTTCCTCTCCTCCTCATCGGGTGATGGCCATAAACTGAATCACACCATCACTCCAGGAGTCACTGGCAAAAATACAGGAAACATGATTTTCTTTTTTTCCCCTGAAAAGATTCATAAGCCAGTGTGAACAGTATAGTTGTAGCTCAATAAGTACATATTTCTTTTCTCTCCAATGATACGGTGCTTTCTCAAGCAGCCAGGTGCATTTTTCTGAACAATATTTATGTCAATCTCCACCACGAACACATTATGCTCTTTGAGTTCCCACCTGTAATTATACGGAAAGGAATTACGCTTAACTGTTGGCAAAACACACAACGATCAGTTTTACGGTGAATGGCGAATCGCTGGATAGCGATTTGGTTTTTCATGCACGATTGTTGCCAGGGCACAGCAGGGTCGATGGAACAATGTGGATGGGATTGGGTCTGGAGCCAAAAAAAAAAAAAAAACCAAAAAAAAAAAAAAAAAAAAACCTGACACACAACATGCCAATTCCCAAAATGCATTCAGCGTAAAAAAAACAAGGCCCTCATTTATACGGGGCGAGTCTTGGAGGGGGGAGAAACACAACGTTACGCGCCGACCCCCCTGCGGAGGACGACCCAGTTTGGAACGGGAAGCTGGCCGCGGACGCGATCTGGCTGGGGGAAGGAGCGGCCGCCGCTGGTGCCTAAACGCTAAGACGCTACGCTGCGCGGAGGGGGCCAATCCAGAGCAGCGTGCGACACGTGCCCGCGCACCCCGTCAGCCTCGTACAAAATCCAGCCCCAAAACAGGAGCTCCTCGTATCAGTCATCCCCACCGCTGCATAGAGCCCAGCCACGTTCAGCGCACTAACGACAGTTTCATCATAACTCTGTGATGAAGTATTTTCCCGGCCCGGGGGGGGGGGGGGGGGGGGGGGGTTCGAAATGATGTAAACGCTCCGCGTCCGCGGGCCGAAGCATCTGTACGCTGTTTACCTTGCTCTCGCTGAAGGTGAGAATCCTAGTTCTGCCGCTGCCCACGGACACGGTGAACGAATGGCCTCGTTAGGGCCTGAATAATCACCCTGGGGTCAGCGCGGAGGCCGGCGCGGGACAGGGGGACGCGTCGTACCCGCGCAGCTCGGCCGGTTTCACCCGCGCCCTGCTACCGTTAGCCGCGAACACCGCGCCACACACCGCGCCGTCCTTGAACTAGCCAATCTGTTCAGAGGAAATGTATGTTCGGTGTTCATGACATAAGTATTTACACGTCTGAAGTCTATAATACTTATAAATGAGCGTATCAACACAGAATCGCCAAATAAATAACCTGATCTCCCCGTTTTGTCAATGTACAGTATTTTGGTCAAAGTAATGTAAATCCCTCTCTCTTTTTGCCCTTTCTACTATGGCCTCTCTCGCTCTCTCTCTCTCTCCCCCTCTCCCTCTCTCCCCCTCTCCTCTCCCTCTCCGTCCCTCCCTCCCTCTCTCCCTCTGCTCTGTCCCTCCCTCATTAGCTCCCTCTGTGATCCGCGCTCATTAACAGTGATAACTGTTGGAAATTACTGGCAGCTGCGTAGCCCATCAATCACCGTTTAAGCTGAAGGCTGCGGTGCCGCCCGCGGGCGAGCTTGTCATCGCGGCAGCGCTCGCTATCCGTGCCGTGCCTTCATCGCGGCGTACCGATCCCCCCCCCCCCCCCCCCGGTACCCCCACCCCCCCCGTCCCCCCCCCGTCCCCCCCGTCCCCCAACCCCCGTCTCAAAGCTTCAAGAGCCTCTCTCTCTCTCTCTCTCTCTCTCTCTCTCTCTCTGAGCAACAAAGAGTGGAGCGATCCGTGAGGAGGGTCACCTTCCAATCCCCCGCAGTTCGCCCGTCTCCGATGGGCGCGCCTTATTAGCGCTCAAACTTTCATCCTGTTCAAATGGCCTGACAAAGCCTCTTCTTTCCTTTTTTAAAATAAAATAAAAAACAAAAGAAAAAAATTCACCCTGGCTAATTATCCAGGCTGAGTGCGTCTTCAAACAGAAGAGGGGGAAACCTGTGGATAAAAATGACTTCTCTTCACCCCCCCCTCCTCCCCGTGCCAGACAAGAAAAAGAAAACTTCATTTTAACAGTCTCCGAGTCCCCGTGTGAATAATCGGTCGGGCCACTTTGGGCCAGCTCCAGGCCGAGAGGTTACCCAGCGCTACGGCGATTCGTTTAGCTCGTTAGCTCGTTAGCGGCCTTGTCTCCCTGCGTCCGCGCCGGCGACCGTCTCCGTTCCTAATCGCGTCTTTGTTTTTCTTTAGTAAGGATAAATTCGTCCTGCACGTTCATGTTAGGGTAACAGAAGACTCAATTCAGCACTCGGTGGCGTGTTCTTTTCAACACCTCCATTTGGTGCACCTGCATCAAAGCTGATGGTAAAAGGTTGAATCGGGATGGGGGGGGGGCACTCTTAACTCTGGACCAAACAAAAAAAACCTAGTGCCCCAGCACAGTGATGGGGACACTGTGCTGTATAAGGTGCGGTTTCATGATGATAAATTCAATCAAGTCCTGACTCACTGTGGTCATGGCACTTTTCGATAGAGCAGGGATGTTCACACTGGTGTCATGACCATATTCCCCCAAAAAACTGGTCTACTACATCCATCCATCTAAACACCCCGAAATGTCTGACTGGCTACACAATCCCTTTACCTTCCTACTGCCCTCGTTTCCCCTGGTTGTCATTGCAAAGGAGAAATGAGTTTTCAATAAGCATATATGTTGGATTAAAAAATAAATTTTTAAAAATCCTGACATGACAACAAATTTTACACTAATTTGGTGGGGAAAAGAAAGGAGAGTCTGTTCGCATGACTATGAAAGAGTGAGTGAGTGAAGGATACAGGCAGCAAATGAATGAATGAATGAATGAATGAGCCAACAGAGGACTAAACAGGCTCATCCAGCGCCAGCCGGGTAAACCAATGGAGCGTGACTGGTTGGCCAGCACACTGTGGTCACCGATCAGCTAATGAGGCTCGGGTCCATCCATCATCGCTTTTTGGCGGTTTCGTTTCCGTCCGGCGCACACGCGCAGGTGTTTGTTAGCGAGGCCTGGCGAAGGCACTCGCCCCAGACACCGTCCACACTGACTTTCCATCATGGTGGGGGGGGGAGGGGGGGGGGGGGGGGGGGGCAAAGTGGCTTCACTCGGCTCTTTGAATCAATTTCATCATACTGAGGAGAGGGGGGGTCACGATGATGAGAGGGGGGGTCCGTTTCATCACAATGCAATGTGCCAGCCCCCCCCCCCCCCCCCCCCCCCTCACCAAGTGCTGCGTTCTGCCGCCAGTGGAAGTTATTTTTAAAAGTTATTTTGTCTTCCTCTATCTCCATTAACTGCGTTACTGTTTTATTCATTTGCATTGTAAGAATTTTACCCTTTCACATCAATCCAATTTGGAATGATCCCATAATGTCTTCTGAGTTACTGCAATGACCCCCCCCCCCCCCCCAAACACACAGACACACACCAGTATCACAGCACCGCGAACTACGCCAACGTACGTGCCCATGAGCCAGCGCCTGCTTACTCCCTGCAGCCCTCACAGTACTACAGGACAGCGCTCGCACCCATTGGCCAGTGGGCACTGTTCAGGTTGCTGGGGAACCTTGGCCAACTCAAGCCGAGCCAAGCCCAGCCGTAGTGGGAAGAGCCCCCCCCCGCGTGATGCCCAAAGTGAAGCAGTCTCAGAGCTGAGGTGGCCTGCCGAGCCATTAGATATCCACCCGCTACAACCGCTACAAACCCCCATTCTCTCCCTGGCTTTGCCGCGAAGCCCATCAATAATCAACCCACGGTGCATTGAGCTCACACTGGGTGAAAAAAAAAAAGAAACGAAAGAAAGAAAGAAGGAAAATCTAAATTAGAAGGGAGAACACAGCCGGCAAGCGAATCCCGCCGTGCTTCCGCGTATGACATTTAGCGACACAGAATTCATTTCAGAATGAAAATGTCATGAGATGAAATTAAACATTCCCCCCTCTTCCAGACCTCACCCCCCTGCACTAGGCTCTCAGGGACAGATATGAACTGAACGATGGGGAGGGAATAGAGGAGGGGGGGGGGGGGGTTCGTTGCAGGGGGCAGGGGGAGGGAGGGAATCCAAAAGCAAATACATAAATAAAGAAAACAGAACCATAAAAAATGGCTAAAGCTTCACTGGCAGACCCGTGCCTCACTACATGCAGTGGCTTACTTTGCAGAGATTAGGCAAATGAAAGAAGGAACCGCGTTCTGTCCCACGGTGGGAGAGGAACAACACCCCTCCACCAATCCTTCTGATCCTGAACAATGATCGCAAAGACAAACAAGCCGCAGTCACATCTGCCCAGCTCTTCGGGAGGGTCAGCTGCCCCGCCTCCAGCCCCTCACAGCCAATGAGACTGCTGGACAAACAGTGACTGGCGGGTGCAGATGGAGTGTTAACTTCCTAATGCAAGTCACCTGACTGTCAGAGGCTATCGGAGTGTCGTGTAATGTTTAAACAGTTTAATAATTTTTTTTTTTTTTTTAAAGCTAGTCTATATTTGTTCAAAATCGATATTTGTGATATGCAACCACATCATTTCTTTTATGAACTGTGTTCAGTTGTCTAAAAAATTAAATAAATAAATAAAAAATAAAAAAAATACCAGCAGTGGTTATGCTTCATTGCATTTGAATTTGTTTGATGTAGTAGGTGAGACCACAGCATCCCACTGCAATTAAACAGCTTCTTACTTCTGTCTGTACTCTTAATGGCTTTACAATTAGACGAAAATAGAATTTTGAAACAAACAGATTATTAATATTGTCTAATTCTATCACCTGCATTTCTTCCAAATATTATTCTTTAAAAATGGATCCCTACAGCTTTGGATAATTCAAAATGTCAAAAATCTGACACTGGCAGGATACCTTTTACCCAGTGTGAACTGTAGTCGAATCAACATTGTCAGAATTTAATTAAAATGGAAGATTTTCCTGTGCACCCTTACTCCTCCTCAATTTCTCTCAAGCCCCCACCCTCCACTAAACTCAACCCCCTCCCTGTCATTCTCCATACCCCCCCCCCCCCCCATTCTCCTGTGGCCCTGCCCCCTAGCCTCACTCCCACAGTGTTTATTGGATGACCTCTGACCTGCCCCTGGTGACTATATCCTTCCCAGAGCTGGGGGCTGCCTGGCACTATGGGGAGGGGGTGGGGGGGGGGGGGGGGGGGGGGGGGGGGCGTTGGTGTCACGGAGCCGCTGGGTAATCCCCTCACTGTGGGGTCAGGTGTCAGCCCAACGGGGACCGAGTGCTTCCAGAAGCTTCTCGCTGCCATAATGGAGCAACAGGGGAGATCTGGTTTCAATAGAGAGAGAAACTACAGAGAGAGAGAGAGAGGGAGGGAGGGGGAGAGAGAGAGAGAGAGAGAGAGAGAGAGAGGGAGAGAGAGAGAGAGGAGAGAGAGAGAGAGAGAGAGAGAGAGAGAGAGAGAGAGAGAGGGAGAGAGGAGAGAGAGAGAGAGAGAGAGAGAGAGGGAGAGAGAGAGAGAGAGGGAGGGAGGGAGGGAGGGAGAGAGAGAGAGAGAGAGAGAGAGAGAGAGAGAGAGAGAGAGAGAGAGAGAGAGAGAGAGAGAGACCCCTTCTACCTCCCCTGCCAGGCTCTAATTGGACGTGAAGAGGCACACCCCATCGCTCACCTGTCTCTGGGCTAAATCTATATTTAAGGAAGAGGTCTGCTCTTAGAGGCTTAAAGTGCAGGTAATGGGTTTTACTTAGCAGCTATTAAGCCTTTATATGGCTGTTATAAACAACTCGGCAAAGCATTTCTCTCTCTTTTTTATTTATATATATACAGTTTTTTGAATGCTGTTTTTGGTTGATACTGTGTGTATTGGAGGGATTTTTTGGTTCTTTTTATTATTATTATCTTTTCTTCTACTGTATTGAATCGACAATGATGTTCTAATAAAGGGGGGAGGGGGTCAAAGTCTCTCTCTATCTCTCCTGTTTTAAATAAATGATAACTCCAGGTGCCACTCAGATGCTCGCTTGTGCTGCCCTAATGAACCTCGCTCTTGTCATGGGGACATTACCGTGCTGGCAAACACACACAAACACATACATTCACACACACACACACACACACACACACACATTACTGCTCCTCTTTGCTAACAGATTCTTCTGGCTGAGCCTCATGCTGCGGAGAGTCGGATTCAAGGAAAAAACAAAACCCAGAAAAAAAAAACCACAGAAAAGCGCCACACCAGAAGCAATCAGATTAAAAATGGCGGTAAATCACTCAAACTCGGGTGCCAACATCTCTGTCTTCGTTAAAGGGGGGGGAGCGGGGCGGTGGGACCGACAGGTTCAAGGCAGGGGGCGGGGCCAGCCACGGGGACGTGTTAAGGCGTGTTAATACACTAAAAGCCGAGGGGGCCAGCGTTGGGGAATGGATTGCAGGCGGTAAATCACCATCTGAGACAAGCGTCCTCCCTCCTGCTGGACCATCGCAGGCCTGTCA
Organism: Anguilla japonica; assembly: GCA_025169545.1. NCBI lineage: Eukaryota > Metazoa > Chordata > Actinopteri > Anguilliformes > Anguillidae > Anguilla > Anguilla japonica. Next base: position 38,400,410 of record CM045894.1, read on the forward strand.
AGCGCCCGGCGGCTAAAAAAAAGGTGATTTGAGCATTTTTAAAAGTGTGAGGATACGCAGTCATAAGGCAGGCCCGGCCTCGGCCAATCACACGGTAATACGGGGAGCGCGATGAGCTCACGGAGTTTTACTAACCTCATACCCCACTGAGGTCATGGATCTGTCTGCCCTGAAGTGTATGGGGGGGGCATTGAGAAGGAAGATGATAACATTCATGCAAATTTCGGTGATGAAAAGCCCATCGCCAGCCACTCTGGGGGAAAGAAGAGGCTGCAGAACAAAGGCAGATGACGGCGATCGTAGCGAGAGACAGGAAACGCGGTTCTGCGGTGAGCTGAGCGATGGTTTTACACGCACACACGTGCGTTTGCTCGCAGCTTAGGGTTTAATCCCCCCCCCCCACCCCCCCCCCCCCCCCCCCACCGGCGAGCCGGGCCGCGTAGCGACCTCGGAGGGGGGAAACCCGGCTGATGGCTCCCGGCCCGAAAGGCCGACGCCCTCGTCCAAAACCGAAAAAAAAAAAGATCTCAAGCGATGCCAAGGAAGCAGAGCCCGTCAAACCAGGAGGAGCGCAGCTGATCCTGGGGCCAGAGGGGACGCACTGATTAAACACTGCTCACTCCAGGTCCCCTGACATGCGGGGTATTTCCACTGGGGGGGGGGGGCTTCAAAAGTGGACCGGTTGATTTATGGCCAATCAATGCTGAAGCCCAGCCAGTGTCTGCGAGGGTGTGGGAGAAACCAGGCGTGGGAGAGTGATAGCATTCTGCCATCTGATTGAGCCCATGCACAGATGGGCGAGGGGAAGTAAGACAGACACAGAAGGACAGAGACTCAGCCAGGAAATAGGAAGTTAACAATAAGTAAATAAATTACACATCTGCACACACCTGCAGATGCAGTTTCTCTGACTGTGCAGACCTGCACACACAGTCTCTCTGACTGCGCAGATTTGCAGACGCAGTCTCTCTGACTGCGCAGACCAGCAGACACAGTCTCTCTGACTGCACAGACGCAGTCTCTCTGACTGCGCAGACCTGCAGACGCAGTCTCTCTGACTGTGCAGACGCACTCTCTCTGACTGCACAGACGCAGTCTCTCTGACTGTGCAGACGCAGTCTCTCTGACTGCGCAGACGCAGTCTCTCTGATTGCGCAGACGCAGCCTCCCTGACTGCGCAGACGCAGCCTCCCTGACTGCGCAGACGCAGTCCCTGTGACTGCGCACACCTGCAGTGACAGTAAATAAGCGGAGGTGTCAGCCTCTCCTCTCATCACCTTGAGGGAACGACCTTTGGAGGATGCAAATGAGACGTTCCTTCTCTCGGGACGGCGAGCATGCAGCTGAGCTCCTCACCGGGGAGTAAACCCCCCCCCATCCCCAACCCCCCAACCCCCCACCACCCCTACCACCCCCCCACCACCCCATCCCCCCCCCCACCCCCCATCCCCCCATCCCCACCCCCCCCCCCCCACCCCCCACACCGCGATAAAACATCTGCGTCCCAGGTACAGCCAGCACAGGGCTTACCTGCTGGTGTGTGTGTGTGTGGGGGGGGGGGGGGGGCGGCTAACACAAAAACACGTGCGCTCCCGTTCCCCTCATATCAAGCCTGGATGACAGTGCTGGGAATTAGGCTACCGTAGAGCAGCAGAGAGAGCCTAGTCCAAACACGGCCCGAGGAACACGTACTGCCATCCGTAGAGCGGAGTTACAAATGCACTCTTCCCAAAAAACCACAACACAGCGCCGTGTGCGAAACTGGGAAGCAGGGAATAAAATCAGAGCAACAGCTGAATTACGACTCACTGCTGAGAAATATCCGCGGAGGAACGAGGAAAAAAAGCTGCACTCCCTCTTGTACTGACTCAGAATTATTTTCAAAAAAGGATCATTACTCCTTAATATTTAATATTTATCAATATTTAAAATGTATTCCCTACTAGATATGAACTAATATTACTAAAAACACAATTTATTACAGCGTGTAACATTCTGACATTAGATTTGTCATTATTAAAAAAATAAATGAAAAAAAAACAAGAAAAAAACATCCCATTAATGAATGGGAGTATGCAAAATATTTAAATACTACTGCAAGAATGATCAATTATTTAGAGATAATAAATCATACATTATTATTGAGAGTTATTGTTTAGACTAATAAACATGTTTATACAGCCTTGTGTTGGCATGGTGTATTGGGCAGCTATGGCTTGTGTTAAAAATGGTAGAAAATGATCCACAATGCATCATGCATGAGTACAGGGAAAAGGAAAGTTATGTATTGCTTAAATTTTTCTTAGTGCCAGTTTGAACTGATGGAATCCTAATGATTTTGACTCATTAAGATCCATTTAAATATTTTAACAGGATCATAAACAGCACAACAGAAAAACATGTCCAATGCATACTTCATTTACATATTAATATAAAATATATTCACATACATTTATGTTTATAAATATGCAAATATGAGAAAGGGCCTGATAGTCGTCAAATGGAAGTCTATGTTTGGTTAGAGCTGGATTTTCCCCCTCCATACATTAAGCAGAAAGTTTTACAGGAATGAGATTTTTAAATAGTCCTGTACATATCTCATTACATTCCATTACATTTATTTGGCAGACGCTTTTATCCAAAGTTACGTACAAAAAGTGC
>CM045894.1:38410570-38415570 GCA_025169545.1 Anguilla japonica
AGACCTCTCCCAGACTTCTCTCTTTGCTTCAGAAACTGAAGGTTTTACGACACTTCTACATTTTCGCTACCAGGTTTTTTTTTTTTATCGTGTTGTTATCATTCAGCTCTGTGTATAATGCGACACGGGATTTTTTTTTTTTAATCTCCCCGATTACCATTTCGGCAAACGGAAAGACACCCCCACAAGTCTAGACATTAATCCTGTCGATCGACATCCCCAACGCCCTCACCCCCCCCCCCCCCCCCCCCCCCCCCCCCCCCCCCGACATTGTTTCTTATCCACGCCATTAGAGAAACACTGACATTCACACAGACAGTGGAGGGACGGAGGAGGAGGAGAGAGAGCCGCTGGTGATGTAATGAAGGTGGAGGTGGAACAGCCTCACACCGGTCAGATAAGAGCAGCTAATAAAAAAAACACACCCTGTCTTCATTTCCTAAAACACAGAGAAGCAGGACCCTATCTATCTCTCTCTCTCTCTCTCTCTCTCCCTACAGCGACATGGCGCGCCACCGATGGCTAATGAAATGTGAGTCCCCGCGCCTGTCAGCGGCGACAGAATCTGACAGGCAACTTCCACGCAGGACTGTGACAGACAGCTGGGGAAACAATCAGAGAGAGAGAGAGGGAGGGGGGGGGGGAGGGAGGGAGAGAGAGAGAGAGAGGAAGAGAGAGACAGAGGGAGAGGGAGAGAGAGAGACAGAGACAGACAGAGAGAGGGGGGATGAGAGAGAGAGAGAGAGGGAGAGAGAGTGGATGGGAGAGCGGGCAAGAGAGAGCGAGAGAGTGGGCCAGAGAGAGACAGACAGAGAGAGAGGGGGGGGGCGAGAGAGAGAGCGATAGAGAGAGAGAGAGAGAGAGAGAGAGGGTGCATGGAACACAAAGTCATTATCTTTTAAATAAAATGAAACTTCTAAAAGGCAGGGGCTGCGGAATTCAAGCGCCTGTGCCGTGATTGGACAGCAGTCAGTGCGGAACTTGTTCCCACGCAGGTCCAAAGGTACGCACAGCTGGTGGCAGAGCTGCGTAGGACAGGAAACCTGACGGACAAAATGGTGGCATGACAACATCCTGTGCCACCCTCAGCCTGTTCTGGACTAGTCCCCAAATTTTCAAAATACAAGCGTGATACTGGTGGTGATATAAGAGGCTTTGTCGAAAATTGCACTTCACCCAATCCCTCAGATAAAATGAAAGCCTTATCAAAGGACAAATCCCAGACTTCCCCCTTACATCTGAAACTTAATTTACAGGCTAGATTTTTGAGCGGTGGGGGGTGTGGGGGGGTGGGGGGGGGGGGGGTGGTAGATTTGTGGGAAAGCCATGGTATAATCGTATTCTCTCATAATTCCAAACACAAAGCTCACATTAGCCCTGTAACTTAACTGTACCCCCAGCTGAAGCATTACCACACCAGTCTGAACGGATCAAATAACATTTTTGCCACTCTAAGCTGAGATACATATTCATGAGGGAAGAAAAGAAAAAAAAGAAAAGAAAAGAAAAGGTACTCTATTCACTTGTTAAATAGCTGTTGTGTGAAAGAGAAGCTCTTGGATGAGAGGCAAGTGGGCAGGTTAGCCCAGTAGGCCTACGCAGTCATCAGCAAGGACAGGCACTCAGGTGCTCTCCATGCCAGCCCTACTCCCAGTAATTACATACAATCAAATGCCATTTATTTATTTATTTATTCATTTATTTATTTCATGCATTTAACTCAGTGAGTAAACATGAGCGCTGAGTCAACATTCTAATTATCCGTTTTCGGACTTCTCCGGCCCGCGCCTTACAGTACAAAACCCCATTAATGAGCCTCTTTAGCGCACCTGCTTAGCCTGCTAACGTACGGATGTGTTTGTCCTGACAGGAAGATTATTTAAAAATCTAAAATGCACGCTGCTCATTTTTCTCCTCCCAGTTCAGCTGCCCATGCACAGTAACTAAGAGCAACAGATTATTATCTCATTCGCTACTTTACATGAAAATTTGATGACTAATTCAGTTTTCCTTTTTGGAGAAAAGTGGCATTACTGGCAACGTAACTCACTGCGCAGTGAGCAGTAAGCGGTATCCAGGTAACGCTTGCCAATCTGCAAAGCGCTGGCAGAGCTTTGGCCGCTGCCGTTCAGATAACGGGAGAACGAGGAGAGACGCGGGCTTCTGATTAAATCCAAGAGCGGCGTTCAGAAATCGAAAGCGGTTTACTTAACACTGGTCTGCTGCATCCAGAAAAACTGATCTGAATACAGGGGTTCCCCCCGCCCCCACCTCCACACTGCCTTGAAGTGATACATGTGCAAGTCATTATTATGGTTATTACTCATTATGTTTCGGACAAAGAAGGAAAAGGAGACGGAAAGGGAGACGCAGAATGTTTTCAGGCGCAGAGGAAAGGCAGATTACTCTCCACGTGTGAGTAGCCTCTTCAGGAACTAAAGAGAGGAACAAGTGCGTCTCTAATGAGCAGCCTCGTGATCATCAACAGCATGCTGCTGTGGACCCATTAAAACCACGGCCGTATAATTTAAAACAGGCAGTAAGAAAGCCAGGTAAATACCGATGAATATCAGCAGTCAAAACTGCGAAAATGCTGTGCTGCACAGGTGCACAGGTGAGATCACTGTGCTGGTGCACAGGAGAGAACCCTGCTGGTGCACAGTAGAGAGAACTGTGCTGGTGCACAGGAGAGAACACTGTGCTGGTGCACAGGAGAGAACCCTGTGCTGATTATTTGTCAAACAATCAGAACATAATGGTGGAAAGCTGGGCTCCTCCTCACCTTCCTCTTTTAGCCCTGCGTCTCAGACGCTTTCGGGAAAGAGAGAGCACACACGCGCGCAAGCGAGCGAGTGAGGGTGGGGTCAGGGTCAGGACGACAAAAGACGCCATTAAATTCAGCGCCCGTCGTCACGGCCGCCCTTTCACATGCAAAGCGCCGGGCCGAGGTCTGGGCCGAGGGGGACGCCGACAATTACCGCCGGAGCCGCCGCCGCCGCCAGAGCCGCCGCCGCCAGCGGCTCCTTTGTCATGTGATTGACAAATGAATGGAGCGGCGCAGGTTCCCTTTTTAAATGGGATGGGACAGGAAGAGCAGGAGAGATCAGCTCCCGTGGCCCGGTCTAAAATAGCGATAGTTTATAATGGAACAAAAAAGCGCACGAGCATTCAGAGCGGCGAGTGTTTTAATGTAATCGCAAGACACACACCGGCAAACCGCAATTTACCGTTTGGTGTTTCAGGCCGTCTCAAGGGGGGGGGGGGGGGGGGGGGGGGGGGGGACGTGCCCGTTTCGCCGAGGACTTCGCCGTCACCGCGGCACTTAACTCACCGCGGTCGGGATGTCGGCAACGCCAGGGCGCCGTCTCACGGCTGTACCGTACGCACCTGCAAAATGGTGAGTTCTCCTGAACTCGGGCGAACGCGATCGTCAAAGTAGGACGACGGATTTAAACGCCGGTGCACTTCAACCGTCACAACGGCGATTTTGAAGCATAACCATGGCAACCTAAGCAGTTCTGAAGTGTGGCCCAATTCTGAAAAAAGTCAATACTCCTACCTAGATGAGATTGCTGCTATTTTTTCACCCCCCCCCCCCCCCCCCCCCCTTAGTGATGCGATAACACATTCATAACTGAGAGAAATATTTTGAAAGCTGCAGATGATTGAGTTTTAAATTGGTCAATATCCAAACTTCACAGATTCCTGCTGGGGGAAATATAGGAATTTTTTTCAGCCACAACAGAATGATTCATCTCCCTCTGCTGACAAGCAGCACAGAAATATCAAAGCAAAGCATGTGCACCCCCCCACCCCCCCCCCCCCCTACCCCCAACTTGGGAATAGGACTGGAGAACAAACACCCAGAATAAGTCCTCCCAGGTAACAAGAAGGGTACAAAACCTTTCCGCATCTACATATGATCGTCAACACCCATCTCCCATAATGCAGCCCTCCTGTACACACACACACACACCTGACTGCATCTGAATGCTGTATCGCAGGAAGCGAAAATAAAAATCCCTGCAAAACAATCACCCCCGTATTCTTCCAAGGAGCTTTTTCATTTCATAAATTGCATTGATTCAGGGAGAAAAGTTGCAGGTCAGCATGGTTTTTTTAAATTTTATTTTACGAGTTCCGAGAAATACCAGTGACATTATTCATTCCAGTAACATTACCATAAACATGCACAGTGGGGCCTAATACAGTTTTACGGCCCTAATGCAGTCCCCTTGTCACAAACGCTCCCCCTTGGCCGTCCAACATGGCTCCCATCCACCTAGGAGGCCGATCTGAATCTGCAGTTCTCTCATCATATGTGACCCCGCATTTCCACGTGGCCACAGTGCAATGCGTATCCCTCGAACCCGGCCTCAAAGCATGCAGTTCTGCTGGATACTGTGCTCTAACCTCCTTGCCAGAGCTTCGTTTCATGCTTACGCTGTCAGGAAAAAAAAATCCTGCTCTGACCTCTGCCAGGTCAAACGCATTGTACTGACCACACGCGCGCCATAATGCGTTTTTAAAAAAAAAAAAAGCTGAATTAGAATGAGGCGATGAGAAATGAATTAGCCGAATATTAACCCAATAAGGGGGTGTCAAGAGCCAAAAGGTTACCGTTGCCACTCGAGCAGGTCAACCGCAGAGACGCGGAGAGGGCTGACACAGCAGTGCTGACTGCTGACATTCTGTCTCGCGCTCTTCTTCCTCCCTCCCTCCCTCCCTCCATCCCTCTCACCATCCCTCCTCCCCATTGGCTTCCTCTTTCTGCAAGATGAGATTGTACGCAGCAGAGGGCTCTTGGGTAAAAAGAAGAAGTGGGAAAAAAAAATAGCGAAACGTGAGGTTGGTGACACTGAAAGAGTGCTTCCTTTCATCAGGCTACAAACCATCTGTCTCTGCGCCGCGAAGCTCTTAACACCTCATCGAATTGATTTCAAACGCAAAAAGGAGAGAGAAGGTTTTATCGCATATGCACACGCCCACGCACACAAAGA